>JAIUJO010002838.1:50000-53761 GCA_023846275.1 Vanilla planifolia | reverse complement strand
GATGAATAAGACGAAGAAGATGATGACGAAGAAGAAGTAGAAGTTGGAGGAGAAGAAGAAGAAGAGGAAGAAGATGAAGAACAAAAAGCAGAAGTGTTTGAAGGAGAAGAAGAAGAAGAAGTAGAAGAAGAAGAAGAAGAGGAAGAAGAAGAAGAAGAAGAAGAAGAAGAAGAAGAAGAAGAAGAAGAAGAAGAAGAAAAAGAAGATGATGATGATGAAGAAAAAGAAGAAAAGAAGAAGAAGAAGAAGAAGAAGAAGAAGGAGAAGGGGCAGAAGCGAAAGAAGGGAAAAAAGAGGAAGAAAAGGAAGAAGAATAGGAAAAAGAAGATGAAGAAGAAGATGAAGAAGAAGCTGAAGTGGAAGAAGAAGAACAATAAGAGGAAGAAGAAGGAGATGGAGAAGAAGAAGAACAAGAAGAAGAAGAGGAAGACTATGTTGAAGAAGAAGAAGAATGAGAAGAGGAAGAAGAATGAGAAGAGGAAGAAGATGAAGAAATTTAAGAAGAATAAGAAGAACATGTTGAAGAAGATGGAGAAGAAGAGCAAGAACAAGACAAGGAAGAAGAAGAAGAAGAAAAAGAAGTGGAAGAAAATGAAGAAGACTAAGAGGAAGGGGAAGAAAAGGGAGAAAAGGAAGAAGAGGAAGAAGAGGAAGAAGCAAAAGAAGAAGAGAAATAATAAGTAGAAGAAGGAGAAAATGAAGAAAAAGAAGAATAGCAAGAGGAAGAAGAAGAAGAAGAAGAAGAAGGGAAGAAGAAGAAGTATGAAGAAGAAGAATTAGAAGAAGTAGAAGAAGAAGAATTAAAAGAAGAAAGGGAAGAAGAGGAAGATTGGGAAGAAGAGAAAGAAGCAGAAGAAGAGGAGGAATGGGAAGAAGAAGAAGAAGAAGAATAATAAGAAGAAGAAGAAGAAGAAGTGGAAGAAGAAGAAGAAGAATAGGAAGAAGAAGAAGAAGAAGAATTAGAAGAAGAAGATGAAGAGGAAGAGTGAGAAGAACAAGAAGAAGAACAAGAAGAAGAAGAAGAAGTAGAAGATGAAGAAAAAGGAGATAATGAAGAAGAAGAAGATGAAAAAGAAGAAGGAGAGAAAGAGGAAGAAGAAGAAGATGAAGAAGAACAACAAGAAGATGTACAAGATGAAGAGAAGAAGAAGAAGTCGATGAAGAAGAATAAGAAGATGAAGGGGAAGAAGAAGAAGAAAAAGAAGAAGAAGAAGAAGATTAGGAAGAAGAAGATGAAGAGGAGAAGGAGGAAGAACAAGTGGGGGTGGAAGAAGATGATTCAAAAGAAGAAGAAGAATAATAAGATGGAGAAGAAGATGAAAAAGTAGAAGATGAAGAAGAAGAAGAACAAGAAGTGGAAGAAGAAGAAGAACAACAACAAGAAGAAGAAGAAAAAGAAAGAATAGTAAAAGGAGAAGGAGAAGAAGAAGAAGAAGAAGATGATGAAGGAGGAGTAGGAGAAGAAGAAGAAGGAGAAGAATAAGAGGAAAGAAAAGGAGAAGAAGAAGGAACAAAGGAAGAAGAAGAACAAGAAGATGAAGAAGAAGAGGAAGAAAAAAGTGAAGAAGTAGAAGAAGAAGAAGGAGGAGGAGAAAGAGGAGAAGATGAAGTAAAAATAGAAGAAGAAGAAGAGGAAGAAGAAGTTGAAGAAAAAGAAATGACAGAAGAGGAAAAAGAATAAGAAAAAGAAGAAGGAGAAGAAGAGGAAGAAGAATATGACAAAGAAGAAGAAGAAGAAGATGAAGAAGTAGAAGAAGAAGACCAACAACAAGAAGAAGAAGGTGATGATGATGAAGAAGAAGAAAAAGAAAAAGAAGAAGATTAAGAAGAAGAAGAAGAAGAAGAAGAAGAAAAAGAAGAGGAAGAAGAAGAAGAAGAAGAAGAAGAACAAAAATAAGAAGAAGATGAAGAAGAGGAAGAGGAAGAAGAAGAAGAGGAAGAAGAAAAAGAAGAAGAAGAGGAAGGAGGAGGAGAAGAAGAACAAAAGGAAGAAGAAGTAGAAGAAGGAGAAATAGAAGAAGTAATAACAGAAGAAGAAGCAGAAAAGGGGAAGGAAGAACAAGAGGGGGAAGAAGAAAAGGAGGAAGAAGAAGAAGAAGAGGAAGTAGAGGAGGAAGAGGAAGAAGAGGAAGAAGAAGAAGAAGGAGAAGAAGGAGAAGGAGAAGAAAAAAAAGAAGAAGACGAAGAAGAAGAAGTGGAAGTAGAAGAAGAAGAAGAAGAAGAAGATGATGATGATGAAGTAGAAGAAGAAGAGGAAAAAGAAGATGAAGAAGAATGGAAGAGGTACAGGAAGAAGAAGAGGAAGAAGAAGAACCAGAAGAAGAAATTGAGGTAGAGGAAGAGGAGGAGGAGGAAGAAGAAGAAGATGAGGAACAAGAAGAAGAAGATGAAGAAAAAGAAGAAGAAGAAGAAGAAAAAGAAGAAGAAGAGGAGGGAGAAGAAGGAGCAGAAGAAGCAAAAGAAAAATAAAATGAAGAGGAAGAAGAAGAGAAGAATAAGAAGAAGAAAAAGAAGAAGAAGAACAAAAGGCGAAGGAGAAGAAGAAGAAGAAGAAGAAGAGGAAGAAGAAGATGAAGAAGAAGAAGAGGAAGAAGAAGATGAAGAAGAAGAAGAAGGAAAAGAAGAAGAAGAAGAAGAAGAAGAAGAAGAAGAAGAGGTGGTAGAAAAAGTAGAAGAAGAAGAAGAACATGAAGAAGAAGAGGAAGAAGAAGAGGAAGAAGAAGAACAAAAAGTGGAAGAAGCAAAAGAAGAAGAAGAAGAAAAAAAAGAAAAAGAACAAAAAGAAGAAGAAGAAGAAAAATAAGTAGAAAAGGAGAAGAAGAAGGGTAAGAAGAAGAAGTAGTAGAAGGAGAAGAAGAAGAAGAAGTGTAAGAAGGGAAGAAGAAGAAAAAGAAGAAGAAGAAGAAGTGGAAGAAGTAGAAGGAAAATAAGAAGGCAAAAAAGAAGAAGTAGAAGAAGATGAAGAAGAAGAAGTAGAAGTAAAAGAAGAAAAAGAAGAAGAAGAAGAAGAAGGGTAAGAAGTAGTAGGAGAAGAAGAAGAAGAAGAAGATGGGGAAGAATAAGAAAAGAGTAAGTATCAGAAGAACAAGAAGTGGACTAAGAAAAAGTTGAAGAAGTAGATAAGGAAAAAGAAGAAGAAGAAGAAGGACAAAAAGTAGAAGTGGAAGAAGGGGATGAAGAAGAAGTAGGAGAAGAGGAAGAAGAAAAAATGAAAGAAGAAGAAGAAGAAGAAGATGATGATGAAGAAGAAGAAGAAGGTGAAGAAGAAGAAGAAGAGGTAGAAGAAGTTGAAGAAGAAGAAGAAGAAGAAGAGGAGAAGGAAGAAGAAGAAAACAAAGATGACGATGTGGAAGAAGATGTAGAAGAAGAGGAAGAAGAAGAAGTAGCAGAAGAAGAAGAACAACAAATGTAAAAAGAAAAAGAAGAGAAAGATGAAGAAGAAGTAGAAGAAAGGAAGAAGGAGAGGTATAGGAAGAAGAAGAGGAAGAAGGAGAAGAAAAACAAGAAGAAGTCTAAGAAGAAGAAGAAGAAGAAGAAGAAGAGGAAGTAGAAGAATAAGAATAAGAATAAGAAGAAGAAGAAGAAAAAGAAGAAGGGGAAGAAGAATAAGAAAAAGTAGAATAGGAAGTAGAAGAAGATGAAGAAGAGGAAGAAGAAGAAGAAAAAGATGAAAAAGAAGAAGGAGAAGAAAAAGAGGAACAAGACAAAGAAGAAGATGAAGAAGTTGAAGAAGAAGAAGGATAAGAAGAAAAAGAAGAGGA
>JAIUJO010002838.1:5000-17500 GCA_023846275.1 Vanilla planifolia | reverse complement strand
GAAGAAAAAGATGGTGAAGAAGAAGAAGAACAATAAAAAACGAAAGAAGCAATGGATGAGGAAGAAGATGTGGAGAAAGAAGAAAAAAAGAGGAAGGAGATGAAGAAAAGGAAGAAGTGAAAGTTGAAGAAGAAGAAGAAGAAGATGAAGAAGTAGATGGGGATGAAGAAGAAGAAGAAGAAGAAGAAAAAAAAGAGAAGGAGAAGTAGAAGGAGAAGAAGAAGAAGAAGAAGAAGTAGAGGAAGAGGAAGAAGAAGAAGAAGAAGAAGAAGAAGAAGAATTAGAAGAAGAAGAACAACAACAAAAAGAAGAAGAACAAGCCGAAAGAGAGGTAAAAGATGAAGAAGAAGAAGAAGAACAACAAGAAGAAGAAGAAGATGAAGACGAAGAAGAATGAGAAGAAAAAGAAGTTCAAGAAGAAGAAGAAGAAGAAGAAGAAAATGGAGGAGAAGAAAACAAAGAAGAAGAAAAAGATGATGAAGAAGTAGAAGAGGAATAAGAATAATAAGAGGAAGAAAAAGAAAAAGATGAAGAAGATGAAAAAGAATGAGGATAGAAAGAGGAGGAGGAAGAAGAAGAAGAACAAGAACAAGAAGATGTAGAAGAAGAAGAAGAAGAACAAGACGATGAACAAGAATATGAAGAAGATGAAGGAGAAGAAGAAGAAGAAAAAGAGGAGTATGAAGAAGAAGAGGAGAAGGAGGAAGAAGAAGTGGGGGAGGAAGAAGAAGAGTTAGGAGAAGAAGAAGAAACAGAAGAAGAAGAGGAAAAAGAAGAAGAAGAGGAAGAAGAAGGAGAAGAAGAAGAAGAAGAAGAAGACGGAGAAGAAGAAGAAGAAGCAAGAGAAGATGGAAGAGGTGGAGAAGAAAAAGAAGAGTAGGAAGAAGAAGAAGAAGAATAAAAAGAAGAAGAAGAAGAAGAAGAAGAGGAAGAAGAAGATGAAGAAGAAGAAGAAGAAGGACAAGAAGGAGATGAAGTTGAAGAAAAGTAAGATGACGAAAAGGAAGAAGATGAAGAAGACAAAAAAAGGAAAAAGAAGAAGAAAATGAAGGAGAAGAAGAAGAATAATAAGAAGAAGGGGAAGAAGAAGAAGAAGAAGAAATGGAAGAAGAAGAAGAATAACAAGAAGCAGAAGAAGGAGAAGAAGATGAAGAAGATGAAGAAGAAGTAGAAGTAGAAGAATAAGAAGAAGAAGGAGGAGGTGGACGAGGACAAGGATTAGGAGAAGACAAAGAAGAAGAGGAGGAAGAAGAAGAAGAAGATATAAAAGAAGTAGAAAAAGAAGAAGAAGAAGAAGAAGAATGAGTAGTAGTAGAAGAAGAAGAAGAGGAAGATGAAGAAGCAATAGAAGGAGAAGAAGGAGAAGAAGAAGAAGAAGAAGAGCTATAAGGAGAAGAAGAAAACAAAGAAGAAGAAGAAGAACAAGAACAAGAACAAGAATAAGAACAAGAAGAGGAGAAGAAGATGAAGAAAAAGAAGTGGAAGAAGCATAACAAAAGTAAGTAGAAATGGAGAAAGAAGAAGAAGGATGAGAAGAAAAAGAAAGAGAAGAAGAAGATGAGGAAGAGGATGTAGAAGAAGAAGAAGAAGAAGAGGGGAAAGAAGAAGAAGAAGAAGAAGAAGAAAAAGAAGAAGGTGAAGAAGATAAGGAGGAGGAGGAAGAAGAAGAAGAAGAAGAAGAATAAGTAGAAGATGAAGAAAAAGAAAGAGGTAGAGGAGAAGAAGGAGAAGAAGAAGAACAACAACAACAAGAATAATAATAAGAAGAAGAACACTATGAAGAAGAACAAAAACTCAGAGAAGAAAAGGAAAAAGAAAAAGAAGAAGTTGATGATGAGGAATAAGAAGAAGAGAAAGAAGAAGAAGAAGAAGTAAAAGAAGAAGAAGAAGAAGAAGAAGAGGAAGAAGATGTAGATTAAGAAGAAGAAGAAGAAGGATAGGAAGAAGATGAAGAGGAAGAAGGAGACGGCGAAGAAGAAGAAGAGGAGGAGGAGGATGTGGAAGAAGAAGAGGAGGAAGAAGAAGAACAGTAGGAAGCAAAAGAAGAAAAGGAAGAAGATGAAGAAGAAGAGGAAGAAGAAGATGGTGAAGAACAAGAAGAACAAGAAGGAGAAGAGGAGGAGGAAGAAGAAGAAGAAGAAGAAGGGAAAGATGAAGAAGAAGAAGCAGAGGAAGAAGATTGAAGAAGAAGAAGAAGAAGGAGAAGAAGAGGAAGAAGAAGAAGTAGAAGAGGGAGAAGAAGAAGAAGAAGAAGAAGGGTAAGAAGAAGGAGGAGAAGAAGAAAAAGAAGAAGAAGAAGAAGGAGAAGACGAAAAAGAAGAAGAAAAAGATGAAGAAGTAGAAGAAGACGAAGAAAAATTAGATGAACAAGAAGAAGAAGAGGAAGAAGAAGAAGACAAAAAAGAAGAAGTAGAAGAAAAAGAAGAGGAAGTAGAAGAAAAAGAAGAAAAGAAGGAGAAAGGAAAGAAGAAA
This sequence comes from Vanilla planifolia, assembly GCA_023846275.1. Lineage (NCBI taxonomy): Eukaryota > Viridiplantae > Streptophyta > Magnoliopsida > Asparagales > Orchidaceae > Vanilla > Vanilla planifolia. Next base: position 15,028 of record JAIUJO010002838.1, on the reverse strand, counting down.
ATAAAAAAGTAGTAGTAGTAGTAGTAGTAGAAGAAGAAGAAGAAGTTGAAGAAGTAAAGGAAGAAAAAATGGAAGAAGTAGAAGTTAAGGAATAAGAAAAAGAAGAAGAAGAAGAAGAAGAAGAAGAGGGAGAAGAAGAAGAAGAAGTTGAAGGAGGAGAAGAAGAGGAAGAAGAAGAAGTAGAAGAAGAAGAAGAAGAAGAAGAAGAAGAAGAACAAGAACAGGAAATAGAAGATGAAGAAAAAGATGGAAAAAAGAAGAAGGCAAAGAAGAACAAGAATGAGATAGGAAGATGTAGTAGTAGTAGAAGAAAAAGAAGAAGAAGAATAAAACATAGAGGAAGTAGAAAAAGAAGAAAAAAAAGGAAGAAGAAAAAGAGAAGAAGAAGAGAAAGTAGAAGAAGAGAAAGAACAAGAGGAAGATGAAGAAAAAGAATAAGAGGAAGAGGAAGAAGAAGAAGAGGAAGAAAAAGAAGAATAGAAGAAGAAGAATATGAAGTAAAAGAAGAAGAAGAAGTAGTAGTAGAAGTAGAAGAAGAATTAGAAGAAGTAGTAGTAGTAAAAGAAGTGGAAGAAGAAAAGAAGCAAAAGGAAAAGAAGAAGAAGACAAAAATGAAGTACAAAAAGAAGGAGAAGTAGAAAAAGACTAAGAGGAAGAAGAAGAAGCAGAAGAAGAGAAGAAGAAGAGGAAGAAGATGAAGAATAAGAAGACGAAGGTGAAGAAGAAGACAAAGAACAAGAAGTAGAAGACAAGGAGGAAGTTGAAGAAGTAGAAGAAAAAGTGGAAGAAGAAGAAGAAGAAGAAGAAGTGGAAGAAGAAGTGGAAGAAGATGAGGAAGAAGAAAAAGAAGCTGAAGAAGAAGATGGAGAAGTAGAAAATGTAGAAGAAGACGAGAACGAATAAGATAAAGAGGAAGAAGAAGAAGAAATAGAAGAAGAGGAAGGAGAAGAAGAAGAAGAAGAAAAAGAAGAAGAACATTAATAATAAGAATAATAAGATGATGAAGAAGAAGAAGATGAGGAAGACGAAAAAGAAGAAAAAGAATATGATGAAGAAGTCAAAGAAGAAGAAGGAGAAGAAGAAGACGAAGAAGAAGAAGAAGAAGAAGAAGAAGTAGAAAAAGAAGTGGAAGAAGAAAAGGAAGAAGAAGAGGAAGAAGAAGAAGAAGAAGAAGAAGAAGAAATAGAAGAAGAGGAAAAAGAAGACGAAGTAGAAGAAGAAGAAGGGGAAAAAGTAGAAGAAGAAGCAGAAGAAGAAGAAGAAGAAGAAGAAGAAGAAGAAGAAGAGGAAGAAGTTGAAGAACAAGATGAAGAAGAAGGAGAAGAAGAAGGTGAAGAAGAAGAAGATGATGAAGAAGTAGTAGAAGAGGAAGAAGAAGAAGAAGAAGAAGAAGAAGGAGAAGAAGAAGATGAAGAAGAAGAAGATGAAGAAGAAGAAGTAGAGGAAGAAGAAGAAGTAGAAGAGGAGGGCGAGGAAGTAGAAGAGGAAGAAGAAGGAGAAGAGTAGGAAGTAGAAGAAGAAGAAGAAGAAGAAGAAGAAGAAGAGGAAGAAGAAGAAGAAAAAAATGAACAAGAAGCAAATGGGGAAGAAGTAGAAGAAAACGAAGAAGAAAGGAAAGGAGAAGAAGAAAAAGAAGAAGAGGAAGAAGAGGAAGAGGAAGAAGAAGAAGGAGAAGAAGATGAAGAAGAAGAAGAGGGAGAACAAAGAAGAAGAAGAAGAAGGGTAAGAAGGAGAAGGAGAAGAAGAAGAAAAAGAAGTAGGTGAAGAAGTCAAAGAAGAAGAACACGAAGTAGCAGAAGAAGAAGAAGAAGAAGAAGAAGAAGAAGAAGAAGAAGACATAGAAGAAAGATTAGATGAACAAGAAGAAGAAGAAGAAGAAGAATATAGAGAAGAAGAAGAGGAAGTAGAAGAAAAAGAAGAAAAAGAAGTAGAAGAGAAAGAAGAAAATGAAAAAGTAGAAGAAGAAAAAGAAGAAGAAGAAGTTGAAGAAGTAGGTGAAGAAAAAGAAGAAGGAGAAGTTAAAGAAGCAGCAGAAGAAGAAGAAGAAGAGGAAGAAGAAGAAGTAGAAGATGAAGGAGAAAAAGAAGGGGGAGAAGTTGAAGAAAAAGAAGAAGAAGAAGAAGAAGAAGAAGAAGAAGAAGAACAAGAACAAGAAATAGAAGAACAAGACTAAGAAGAAGAATAAGAAGAAGAAGAAGTGAAGAAGAAGAAGAAGAAGAAGAAAAGGAAGGAAAAAAAGAAGGTGAAGAAGAAGAAGAATAAGCCGAGGAAGTTGTAGTAGTAGTTGTAGATGATGAAGAAGAAGATGAAGAAGAAGAAGAAGAAGTGTACGTGGAGGAAGTAGAAAAGGAAGAAGAAGAGGAAGAAGAAGAGGAAAAAGAAGAAGAAGAAAAAGAAGAAGAAAAAGAGGAAGAACAAGAGGAAGAGAAGAAGAAGAATAAGAAGAAGAAGAAGAAGAAGAAGAAGAAGAGATGAAAAAGAAGAAGAAGAAGGAGCAAAAGAAGAAAAAGAAGAAGAAGAAGAAATTGAAGAAGGAGAAGTAGAAGAAGAAGAAGAACTAGAAGACGTAGTAGTTGTAGAAGTAGAAGAAGTAAAAGAAAATGAAGAAGACAAAAAAAAAGATGAGGATGAAGGAGACTTAGAAGAAGTCTAAGAACAAGAAGAAGAAGCAGAAGAAGAGAAGAAGAAGAAGAAGAATAAGAAGTAGAAGAAGACAAAGATGAAGAAGAAGAAGAAGAAGAAGAAGAGTAAGAAAAAGGAGAGAAAGAAGACAAAGATTGAGGAGAGCAGGAAGAAGAAGAAGAATAAGAATAAACAGAAGAAGAAGAAGAAGTTGAAGAGGAAGAAGAAGAAGAAGAAGCAGAAGAAGTAGAAGAAGAAGAAGAAGAAGAAGAAGAAGAAAAGAAGAAGAAGACAAAGAAGAAGAAGAAGAAAAGAAGAAGAAGAAGAAATAGAAGAAGAGAAAGAAGGAGAAGGCGAAGAAGAAGAAGAAGAAGAAGTGAAAGAAGGAGAGGAAGAAGAAGAGGAAGAAGAACAAAAAGAAGATGAAAATGAAGAAAAAGAAAATTAAGTAGAAGCAGAAGAAGATGAAGGAGAAGAAGAAGTAGAAGAAGAAGAAGAAGGAGACTAAGAAAGAGAAGAAGAAGAATAAGAAGAAGAAGAAGAAGAAGAAGAAGACAAAGAAGGAAAGGAGGAGGAAGAAGAAGAACAAGAATAAGAAGAAGAAAAAGTTGCAGAAGAAGAAGAAGAGGAAGAGGAAGAAGAAGAAAATGAAGAAGAAGAAGAAGAAGAAGTAGAGGAAGAGGGAGAAGAAGAATAAGAAGAAGATGAAGAAGAAGAAGAAGAAGGAAGAGGAGGAGGAGAACAAGAAAAAGCAGAGAAGATGAGGAAGAAGAAGAAAAAGAAGATGAAGAAGAAGAAGAAAAAGAAGAAATAGAAGAAGATGTCGAAGGAGAAGTAGAAGAAGAAGTAGAAAGAGATGAAGAAGAAGAAGAAGAAGAGGAAGAAGAAGGATAAAAAGAAGAAGAAAAAAAGGACATAGAAGAAGAAGAAGAGGAAGAAGAACAAGAAAAAGTTGAAGAAGTAGAAGAAGAAGTAGAACAAGAAGAAGAAGAAGAAGTCGAAGTAGACAAAGATGAATAAGAAGAAGAAGAAGAAGAAGGAAGAGGAGGAGGAGAAGAAGAAAAAGTAGAGAAGATTAGGAAGAAGAAGAAAAAGAAGAAGAAAAAGAAGAAGAAAAAGAAGAAATAGAAGAAGATGTTGAAGGAGAAGTAGATGAAGAAGAAGAAAAAGAAGAAGTAGAAGAAGAAAAAGAAGTAGAAAGAGATGAAGAAGAAGAAGAAGAAGAAGAGGAAGAAGAAGGATAAGAAGAAGAAGAAAAAAAGGACATAAAAGTAGAAGAAGAAAATGAAGAAGAAGAAGAGGAAGAAGAACAAGAAAAAGTTGAAGAAGTAGAAGAAGAAGAAGATGTCGAAGTAGACAAAGATGAATAAGAAGAATAAGAAGAAGAAGGAGAAGACCAAGACGAAGTTGAAGAAGATGAAGAAAAAGGAAGAAGAATAAGAAGAAGAAGAAGAAGATGATGAAGAAGAAGTTGAAGAAGAAGATGAAGATGAAGGGGAAGAAGAACAACAACAAGAACAAAAAGAGGAAAAAGAAAATGAAAAATAAGATGAAGACAAAGAAGATGTAGTGAAAGAAGAGATAGGAGAAGAAGAAGAATAAGAAGAAGAAGAAGAAGAAGAGAAAGAAGATGAATATGAAGGAGAGGAGGATGAAGAAGAAGAAGAAAAATAAGGAGAAAAAGAAGTTGAAGAAGAAGAAGAAAAAGAAGAAGAGGTAGAAGAAGAAGTGGAAGAAGAAGAAGATGAAGAGTAAGAACAATAATAAAGGGAAGAAGAAGAAGAAAAAGAAAAAGTAGGAGATGAAGAAGAAGAAGGAGAGGAAGCAGAAGAAATAGAAGATGAAGCAGAAAAAGAAGTAGAAGAAGGTGAAGTCGAAGAAAAAGAGGAAGAAGCCAAAAAAGATCAGAAGAAGAAGTAGAAGAGGAAGAAGAAGCAGAGAAGAAGCAGAAGTAGAAGAAGTAGAAGAAGAGGAAGATGAAGAAGAAGACGAAGAAGAAGAAGAAGAAGAAGAGAAAGAAGTCGAAAAAGATTAAGAAAAATAGGGAGAATGGTAACAATAAAAATAATAATAATAATAATAAAATAATAATAATAATAATAATAATAATAATAATAATAATATTAATAATAATAATAATAATAATAATAATAACAATAATAATTATAATAATAATAATAAGTGGAAGAATAGGATGAAGAAGAAGAGGAAGAAGAGCGAGAAGAAGAATAAAAAGACGAAAATTAAAATGAAGAAGAAGAAGAAGAAAATGAAGAGGAAGTGGAGAAGGAAGAAGGAGAAGAAGAAGAATAAGAAGAAGAAGAAGAAGAGGAAGGAGACAAATATGAAGGAGAGGAGGAGGTCGAAGAAGAAGACGAATAATAAGAAGAAAAAGAAGTTGAAGAAGAAGAAGAGGAAGAAGATGAGGAAGTAGAACAATAAGAATAATAAGATGATGAAGAAGAAGAAGAAGAGGAAACCAAAGAAGAAGAAAAAGAAGAAGAAGTCTAAGACGAAGAAGAAAGAGAAGATAAAGAAGAAGAAGAAGAAGAGGAAGAAGAAGAAGAAGATGAAGAAGAAAAAGAAGAAGAAGAATTGGAAGAAGAAGAGAAAGAAGAAGAATAAGAAGGAGAAAAAGAAGAAGAGGAAGACTAAGAAGAAATGAAAAAGAAGTGGAAGAAGAAGAAGAAGATTAAGAAGAAGAAGAAGAAGGAGGAGGAGGAGGAGAAGGTGAAGAAAAATAAGAGGAAGAAGATGAAAATGATGAGAAAGACGAAGAGGACGAAGTAGAAGAAAAGAAGAATAAGAATAAGAAGAAGAAGAAGAAGATGATGATGACATAGAAGAAGAAGAAGAAGAAGAAGAACACGAAGAAGTAGAAAAAGAACAAGATGAAGATGAAGAAGAAGAAGAAGAACACATAGAGGAAGAAGAAGAGGAAGAGAAGGAGGAAGAAGAAGTGGAGGTGGAAGACGAAGGGTTGGAAGAAAAGAAAAAGGAAGAAGAAGAAGAAGAAGAAGAAGAAGGAGAAGAAGAAAAAGAAGAAGAAGAAGGAGAAGAAGAAGTAGAAGAAGTAAAAGAAGAAGAAAAAGAAGGGGAAGAAGAAGATGAAGAAGAAGAATAAGAAAAAGAAGAAGAAGAAGAAGAAGAAAGAGTAGAACAATGAGAAGAAGAAGAAGATGAAGAAAGAGAAGAAGAAAAAGAAGAAGAAGAAGAAGAAGAAGAAGAAGAAGTAGAAGAAGGATAAGATGGGGGAGGTGGAGAAGAAGAAGAAGGAGAAGAAGAAGAAGAACAAAGAGAAGAAGAGGAAGAAGAAGAATAACAAAAAGAAGAAGATGAAGAGGAAGAAGAAAGCGAATAGGAAGAAGAAGTAGAAGAAGAAGAAATGGAAGGGGAAGAAGAATAGAGAAGAAAAGAAGGAGGAGAAGAAGAAGAAGGAAAAAAAGAAGAGGACGAAGAAGAAGAAAAAGAATAAGAATAATAAGATGTTGAAGAAGAAGAAGACGAGGAAGACGAATAACAAGAAGAATTAAAGATGAAGAAGATGATGAATAAGAAGAAGAAGAAGAAGAAGTAGAAGTAGAGGAAGAAGAAGAAGAACTGGAAGAAGTAGAAGAAGGAGAGGAAGAAATAGAAGAAGAAAAAGGGGGAGATGGAGAAGAACTAGAACAAGAAGAAGAAGAGGACGAAGAAAAAGAAGAAGAATAAGAATAATGATAGGAAAAAGAAGAAAAAGATGAGGAAGATGAGGAAGAAGAAGAAGAAGCAAAAGAAGAAGAAGAAGAAGAAGAAGAAGAAGAAGAAGAAGTAGGAGATATGGAAGAAGAAGAAGAAGAAGTAGATGTTGAAAAAGAAGAAGAAGAAGAAGAAGAAGAAGAGGTAGAATAAGAAGAAGAGGAAGAGAAGGAGGAATATCAAGAGGAGGAAGAAGAAGAATCAGCTAAAGAAGAAGAAATAGAAGAAGAAGATGAAGAAGAAGAAGCAGAAGAAGAAGAAGAAGAATAGTAGTAGAAGAAGAAGAAGAAGAAGAAGTTGAAGAAGTAGAAGAAGAAAATGTAGAAGTAAAAGGAGTATGAGAAGAAGAAGAAGAAGAAGAAGAAGGATTAGAAGGAGGAGGAGGAGGAGAAGAAGAAGGAGAAGAACAATAAGAAAAAGAAGAAGAAGAAGATGAAGAAGAAGAAGAAGAAGAAGAAGAAGAAGAAGAAGAAGAAGATGAAGAAGAAGAAGAAGAAGAAGGATTAGAAGGAGGAGGAGGAGAAGAAGAAGGAGAAGAACAATAAGAAAAAGAAGAAGAAGAAGATGAAGAAGAAGAAGAAGAAGAAGAAGAAGAAGAAGATGAAGAAGAAGGCGGAGAAAAAGCAGAAGTAGAAGGAAAACAAGAAGAAGAAGAACAAAAAGAAAGAGAACATGAAGAAGAAGAAGAAGATGAAGAGGAAGAAGAAGAAGAAGAAGAAGAAAAAGAAGTGAAAGAAGAGGAAAAAGAAGAAGAATAAGAAGGAGAAGAAGAGTGACAAGAATGCAAAGACGAAGAAGGAGGTGGAGGAGGAGAAGAACAAGAAGGAAAAGAAGAACAAGAATAAGAACAAGAAGAAGTAGAAGATGAAGGAGAAGAAGAAGAAGAAGAATCAGAAGAAGAAGAAGAAGAAGAAAAAGAATAAGAAGACGAGAAAAAAAACAAGAAGTACAAGGAGAAGAAGAGGAAGAAGAATATGAAGAAGATGAAGAAGAAGAGGAAGAAGATGAAGAAGAAGAGGAGGAAGAAGGAGAAGGAGAAGAAGAAGAAGAGAAGAAGAAGAAGAAGAAGAAGAAGAAGAAGAAGAAGATGGGGAAAAAGAAGAAGAAGAAGATGAAGATGAAGATAAAGAAAGAGAAGAAGAGGAAGAAGGAGTAGAAGAAGATGAAGAAGAAGAAGAAGAAGAAGAAGATGAAGAAGAAGAAGAAGAAAAAGAAGATGATGATGAAGAAAAAGTAGAAGAGGAAGTAGAAGAAGAACTAGTAGAAGAAGAATAATAAGAGGAAGAGAAAGAAGAGAATGTAGAAAAAGAAGAAGAAGAAGAAGTGGCAAAAGAAGAAGGTAAAGACGAAGAAGAAGAAAAAGAAGAGAAATAAGAAGAAGAAGTAGAAGGAGATGAAGAAGAAGAAGAAGAGGAAGAAGAAGTAGAAAAAATAATAGTAGCAGAAGAAAAAGAGGAAGTAGAAGAAGAAGAAAATGAAAAAGAAGAAGAAGAAGAAAAAGAAGTAGTTGTAGTAGTAGAAGAAGAAGCAGAAGAAGAAGTCATAGAAAAAAAAGAAGGCAAAGAAGAAGAAGAACACTAAAAAGAAGAAGAAGAAGTAGAAGATGGAAAGAAGAAGAAGAAGAAGAAGAAGTAGAAGAAGATGAAGATGAAGAAGAAGATGAAGAAACGAAGAAGAAGACGAGGAAGAAGTTAGAGAATAAGAAGAAAAAGAGGAAGATGATGAAGAAGAAGAAGAAGAAGCAGAAGAGGAAGAAGAAAAAGAAGAAGTTGAAGAAGAAGAAGAATAAGAAGAAAATAAAGGAGAAGAAGAAGAAGAAGAAGAAGAAGAAGAAGTAGAAGAAGGAGGAGGAGGAGGAGAAGAAGAAGAAGAAGAAGAAGGTGTAGAAGAAGAAGTAGAAGAAGAAGAAGAAGAAGAAGAAGAAGAAGAAATATAGGAAAACAAAGAAGAAGAAGAAGATGAAGAACAAGAAGAAGTAGATGTAGAAGAAGAAGAAGACGAAGCTATGGAAGAAGAAGAAGAAGAAGAAAGAGGAGGAGAAGGAGAAGAAGAAGAAGAAGAATAAATAGAAGAACAAGAGGTAGTAATAGAAGAAGAAGAAGAAGAAGAAGAAGTCGAAGAAGAAGAAGATGAAGGAGTAAGAGAAGAAGAAGAAGAAGAAGAAGAAAAAGAAGTAAAAGAATAAGAAGAAGAAGAAGTGCAACAAGAAGAAGAAGTGAAAATAGAAGAAGAAGAAAAATAAATTGAGAAGAAGAAGAAGAAGAAGAATAAGAAGAAGGTAAAGAAGAAGAAGAAGAAGAAGCAGAAGAAGAAAGGAAATGAGAAAGAAGATGAAGAAGAAGAAGGAGAAGAAGAAGAAGAAGAATAGGAAGAAGAAGAAGAATAAGAAGAAGAAAAAGTAGTAGAAGTAAAAGAAGAAGAAGTAGATGTAGCAGAAGAAAAAGAAGAAGAAGAAGAAGTAGAAGTAGTAGTAGAAGAAGAAGAGGAAGAAGTAGAAGAAGAACAAAAAGATGAAGAAGAGGAGGAAGACGTTGAAGAAGAAGTGGTGGAAGAAGAAGAAGAGGAAGAAGAAGAAGAAGAAGAAGAAGAAGAAGAAGAAGAAGAAGAAGAAGAAATAGAAGAAGAAGATGCGGGAGAAGGAGAAGAACTAGAAGAAGATGAAGATGAAGAAGAATAAGAAGTAGAAGAAGAATAAAATAAAGGAGTAGATGGAGAACGAGATGAAGAAGTAGAAGGAGAAGAAGAAGAAGAAGAAGGATTAGAAGGAGGAGGTGGAGGAGAAGAAGAAAGAGAAGAAGGAGAAGAAAGAGAAGAAGAAGAAGAAGAAGAAGAAGAAGAAGAGGAAGAAGAAGAAGAAGAACAAGAACAAGAACAATGAGGAGAAGAAGAAGAAGTAGAAGGAAAAGTAGAAGGAGAAGAAGAACAAGAAGAAGGTGTAGATGAAGGAGGAGAAGAGGAGGAAGAAGACGAAGAAGAAAAGGAAGAAGATGAAGAAGAAAAAGAAGAGGAAGAAGAGGAAAAGAAGAAGAAAAAGAAGGACAAGCAATGGGAGAAGAATACATTGAACAAGAATAAGAAGAAGGAGAAAGAGGTGGAAAAGGAGGAGGATGAGGATAAGAAGATGAAGGAAAGGAAGAAGAAGAAGAAGAACAAGAAGGAGAAGTTGAAAGAGAAGTAGAAGAAGAAGAAGAAGAAGAAGAAGAGGAAGAAGAAGAAGAAGAAAAAGAATATGAAGAAGAGGAAAAACAAGAACAAGTAGAAGGAGAAGAAGAGGAAGAAGAATATAAAGAAAAAGAAGAAGAAGATGAAGAAGAAGAGGAAGAAGAAGGAGAAGAAGAGAAGAAGAAGAGAAAGCAGAGAAAAAGAACAAGAAGAAGAAGAAGAAAATGAATTCAAAGAAGAAGAAGAAGAAGTAGAAGAAGAATAATAAGAAGAAGAAGAGGAAGAAGGAGAAGAAGAAGTACAAGAAGGCGAAGATGAAGAAGAAAAAGAAGTAGGAGAAGATGATGAACAAGAAGAAGAAGAAAAAGAAGAAGTGGAAGCAGAAGAAGAAGAAGAAGAAGAAGAAGAAGAAGAAGAAGAAAAAGAGGAAGACGAAGTAGAAATAGAGGATGAAGAAGTGGTAGAAGAAGAAGATGAAGAGGAAGAAGAAGAACAGGTGGACGAAGAAG
>JAIUJO010002575.1:52500-53782 GCA_023846275.1 Vanilla planifolia | reverse complement strand
AAGTTGAAGACGACAAATAAGATGAAGTAGAAGAAGAAGAAGAACTGGAAGAAGAAGACGATGATGATGATGTTGATGATGATGAAGAAGAAAAAGTAGTACAAGAAGAAGGAAGTGAAGAAGAAGAAGAAGAAGTAGAAGGAGTGAAAGGAGAAGAAGAAGAAGAAATAGGAGAACAAGGAAAAGAAGATGAAGAAGTAGTTTAAGAAGGACAAGAAGAAGAAGAAGAAGAAGAAGAATAGGTGGAAGAAGAAGAAGCAAAAAAAGAAGATTTAGAAGTTCAAATGAAGTAGAAGAATTAGAACAAGAAGAAGAAGAATAAGAAGAAGAAGAGTAGAATCAGTTGTAGAAGAAGAAGACGATGATAAAGATGAAGAAGTAGTAGAAGATGAAGATGATGATTAAGATAAAGAAGAACACGACGAAGAAGAAGAGGTAGAAGAAAAATAGGAAGAAGAAGAAGAAGAAGGAGAAGAAGAAGAAGATGATGAAAATATGCAAAAGTAGAAGAAGAAAAAGAAGAAAAAGTTGTAGTAGCAGTAGTAGTTGAAGAAGAAGAAGAAGAAGAAGAAGAAGAAGAAAAATAAGTGGAAGAAGAAAAGGAAGAAGAGGAAGAGGAAGAAGAGGAAGAAGAAGAAGAAGAAGAAGAAGAAGGAAAAGTAGAAAATGAAGAAGAAGTAGTAGAAGAAGAAGAAGTAGAAGAAGAGGAAGAAGAAGAAGAAGAAGAAGAAAAAGAAGTGGAGGAAGAAGAAGAAGAAGTAGTAGAAGAAGAAGAAGAAGAAGAAGAAGAAGAAGAAGTGGAAGAGGAAGAAGAACGAGAAGAAGTATAAGAAGAAGAAGAAGAAGAAGAAGATGAAGAAAAAGAAGAACAAAAAGAAGAAGAAGTAGAAGAAGAAGAGGAGGAAGAAGAAGAAGAGGAAGAAAAAGAAGAAGAAGAGGAAGAAAAGAAGTAGAAGAAGTTGAAGAAGAAGAAGACAAAGAAGATGTAAAAGAATGAGAAGAAGTAGTAGAAGAAGTAGATAATAAAGAGGAAGAGGAAGAAGAAGAACAAGAAGAAGACGATGAGGAAGAAGAAGAAGGAGAAGAAGTTGAAGAAGAAAAAAAAGGAAGAAGAAGAAGAAGAAGAAGAGGATGAAGAAGAAAAGGAAGAGGAAGGGGAAGGAGAAGAAGAAGACGAAGAAGAAGATGAAGAAGAAGAAGAAGAAGAAGGAGAAGAACAATAAGAAGAATAAAAGAAAGGAGAAGTATAGGAAGAAGAAGAAGAATAAGAAGAAGAAAAGGA
>JAIUJO010002575.1:32500-35000 GCA_023846275.1 Vanilla planifolia | reverse complement strand
GCAAAAGAAGTAGAGGAGGAAGAAGAAGAAGAAGAAGAAAAAAGTAGTAATTGAAGAAGAAGAAGAAGAAGAAGAAGTTGAGGAGGAAGAAGAGGTAGAAGATGGAGAGAAGGAGAAGAAGATGATGATGATGATGAAGAACAAGAATAAGAAAAAGAGTGTGAACAATAAAAAGAAGATGAGAAGAAGAAGGAGAAGAAGAAGAAGAAGAAGAAATAGAAGAAGAAGAAGAAGAAGAAGAAGAAGAGGAAGAAGTAGATGAAGAAGAAGAAGAAGAAGAAAAAGAAAAATAAGAGCTAATAAAGAAGAAGAAGAAGAAGGAGAAGAAGAAGGGGATGAAGACGAAGATAAGCAAGAAGAAGATGACTAAGAAGAACATGATGAAGAAGAGGAGGAAGAAGAAGTGGAAGAAGAAGAAGATGAAGAAGAGGAAGAAGAAGAAGAAGAAGAAGCAGAAGGAGAAGAAGATGAAGAACAAGTAGAAGAAGAAGAAGAAGAAGAAGAAAAAGAAGGAGAAGAAGAAGAAGAATATGAAGAAGAAGAAGAAGAAAAAAAAGTATAATAATAATAATAATAATAATAATAATAATAATAACAATAATAACAATAGGAAAAAGAAGAAGAAGAAGAAGAAGAAGAGGATGAAGAAGAAGAAGAAGAAGAAAAATAAAAGAAGAAGAATAATAAGAAGAAGAATAAGAAGAAGAAGAAGAAGAAAAACAGGATGATGAAGAGGAAGAAAAGGAAGAAGAAGAGGAACAAGAATAAGAGGATTAAGAAGAAGAGAAAGAAGGAGAAGTGGAAGAAGAAGAAGAAGAGGAAGAGAAAGAAGAAGAAGAAGAAGAAGAACAAGAACAAGAAGGGGAATAAGAAGAAGAAGAAGAAGAGGAGGAAAAAGAAGAAGAAGAAGAAGAAGAAGAACAAGTAGAAGGAGACAATGAAGAAGAAGAAGTAAAAGAGGAGGAGGAGGAGGAGGAAGTAGAAGAAGAAGGGGAAGAATAAGAAGAAGAAGAAGAAGAAGAAGAAGAAGAAGAAGAAAAAGAAAAAGAAGCAGAAGAAGTAGAAGTTGACGAAAAAGAAGAAGAAGAAGAAGAAGAGAAAGAAGAAGTAGAAGAAGTAGAAGAAGAAGAAGAAGAAGAAGTAGATGAAGAAGAAGAAGAAGAAAGAGGAGAAGAAAAAGAAGAAAAGCAAGAACAAGAAGAAAATGTAGAAGAAGAAGAGAAAGAAGAAGAGGAAGAAGAAGAAGAGGAAGAAAAAAGTAGAAGAAAATAATAAAGAGGAAGAAGAAGAACAACAAGAAGAAGAAGAAGAAGTAGAAGAAGGAGAGGAAGAAGTAGAAGAAGGAGAAGAAGAAGAACCAGAAGAAGAAGAAGAAGAAGAAGAAGTTGAATTAAGAGAAGAAGTAGAATAATAAGGAGAAGAAGAATAAAAGTAGAAGGAGAATAACAATAAGAAGAAGAATAATAAGGAGAAGAAGAAGAAGAAGGAGAAGAAGATGGAGAAGAAGAAGAAGATGATGACGATGACGATGATGGAGAAGAAGAAAAAAAAGAAAAGGAAGAAGAAGAAGAAGATGATGATGATGAAGAGGAAGAGCAGGAAGAAGAAGGAGATGAACAAAAAGAAGAAGAAGAAGAAGATGAACAAAAAGAAGAAGAAGTAGAAGAAGAAGAAGTTGGAGAAGGGGAAGAAGGAGAAGAAGAAGTAGAAGGAGAAAAAGGAAAAGAAGATGAAGGAGAAGATAAACAAGATGAAGAGCAAGAAGAAAAAGAGGGAAAAGAAGAAGATGAAGAAGAAGGAGAAGAAGAACAAGAAAAAGAAGTGGAAGAAGAAGCAAAAGTAGAAAATGTAAAAGAAGAAGAAGAAGAAGAGGAAGCAAAAGAAGTAGAAAAAGTAGAAGAAGAAAAGAAGAAGAAAAAGAAGAAGAAGGAGAAGAATTGAAAGAAGTAGAAGAAGTAAAAGAAGAACATGAAGAAGAAGAAAATGAAGAAGAAAGAGTAGAAGATGATGATGATGAAGAAGAAGACGAAGAAGAAGAAGAAGAAAAAGAAGAAGAAAAAGAAGAAGAAGAATGTGTAGAAGAAGAAGAAGAAGAAGAAGAATGAGAAGAAGAAGAAGAATGAGAAGAAGAAGAAGAAAAAGAAGAAGAAGAAGAAGAAGTGGAAGAAGAAGAAAGAAGAAGAAAGAAGAAGAAGAAGAAGAAGAAGAAGAAGCAGAAGAAGATGAAGAAGAAGTGGAAGAAGAAGAAGATAAAGAGGAAAAAGAAGAAGAAGAAGAAGAACAAGAACAAGAACAAGAACAAGAAGAATTAGAAGGAGACAAAGATGAAGAAGAAGAAGAAGAGGGGGAGGAGGTGGAGGATGAAGATGAAGAAGAGGAAGAATATGAAGAAAAAGAAGAAGAAGAAGAAGAAGAACAAGAAGAAGAAGAAGAAAAAAGAAGAAGAAGAAGTAGGAGAAGTAGAAGAAGAGGAAGAAGAAGAGGAAGAAGTAGAGGAAGA
>JAIUJO010002575.1:22500-25000 GCA_023846275.1 Vanilla planifolia | reverse complement strand
AGGTGAATTTTAAGAAATTTTCCCTGTTTAATTAGATTTATTGGATTTTTAGAAATTCGAAAATCCATTTAAATTAAACCGGAAATTGGTTTTTACCGCGAGTGAACCGGACCGGAACGGTTCAGCGGAGGCGGAGACGGTTCGCCGAGTGAGTTTGCGCGTGCGTTCTGATAAGCGGATCGGACGGTCGTGATCGACGGTTGGGATTGAACCGGCTGATCGGGTGCTTACCGTGTCGAAAGCGTGTCAACGGCGCGTAATGGGTTTCACCGTGTCGGCCAGAAATATAAAAAAACCCTCGCGAAACGATTAGGGTTCGTTCGGCCGACCGATAGAGAGAGTTTTTCCGGCGTACGGCGCGTGATTCCGGCGGCCTGGCAAGGGGCTTTTTGTGCCTGGAGATCCACGGGAACGAGGAGAGTCAATTCATACCGGATTCGTTCGGCGAGGAGCTGCGGCGAGCTGCGGACGAAGTTCACCGTCGCCGGCGTCGTTGAGGTAGGAAATTCAGTTTAAATTAGTGAATTAGTAGAAAATTAAAAGCATGAAATACTTTGCTTAATGAAAACAAGCATGTGGATGAAAATCGGATTTAATTGAATGCTAATTTGTGTCTTTTGCAAATTTCGGAATTCCTGGAAAAATTCCCATTTCGCCGAAAAAAAATTTATTAATGCTTAGGAGCATGTTAGGAAATTGTTCTCCTTGTTCGCAGTCGCCGGAAATCGACGGAAGGATCGTATTGGTCGGCGATGGCGGCGGCTAGGGTTTCGCGTGCGCCGGGCGGAGGAAGGAGATGGATTAGGATTTAGTTAATTAGTTAATAATTAATCGTAAATTAATTAATTAACAATTATTAACTTAAATTGGTGCGGATGAGAGAGAAGTGGAAGGATTTATAATTCGGAAATTAATTCCGAATTTTCGGAAATAATTTATTTAATTTTAATGCGGCGCGGAAGAGGAAAGACGGGAGGAATTAAATTCGGAAATTTATCCCGAATTTTTGGGAAAAAGAAAATGCAGAATATTTAATTCGGAAATTAATTCGAATTTTGGAAATAAGATATATGAAGAATTAAACTCGGAAACTATTCCAAATTTCGAAAAAATGGATAAAGACGGAAATTGATGACGGAATTTAAAAATTTCCTAAAGTGGGGAAAAATGTTATCAGTGATGACAGTACAGCTGGAAACAGTCAGACAGAAGTATGGTACATGGATGCTACCAGAACAGTCAGTAATTGACAGTTGTGTTGCCTTGATGGCAACGGCATGGATTGAGTCAGTTTATTCAGTGTTGGCATATTTTATGGATTGGCATACTGGACCAGACTACTATAGACCCTATATGATGTTTTAGGGTAGTTGTGGTAGGTAACTGTGCGGTTCAGACTTAGCTTCCACAGTATACATGTGACTGGTATGCGCCTTGTTGTACCTGGATACATGTTGCCGGATCTTGGAGTTAGAGATTGGCAATGACTGTAGGGGCGTGAGCTTCTATGGAAGTTGTTGGTAGAGGACTCTTTGGGACGGTGGCTGAGTCGATCTCTCCTGGTCCATGTGTGTAGGCCTGCGCGCCTGAGGGTGGCAGGGGTGTCTCGCAGTGGCTAGCCAAGTGTGTAGGCCTGCGCGCCTTAGGGTGGCAGGGGTGTCTCACGTTGGCTAGAGATTTTGTGACTGGATCTGTCTATAGTCTCCAGGAGATTGATTGACGAGAGACGCTGCGGTGTCGGGTGCTTAGGCGCCATGCGTGTTTCGAGATGGGCGTTCCCACTGGCACGCTACCTGGAAGCCCAGAGGAGAGCTACTCTGGTGTGACTAGGGGTGACTGTGGTTGGTCGGAGTCTGGGACTGAGAGTGCCTATCCACCATACATTGTTATGCTGTATTCCTATATTTTTGCTATTATCCTTCTCTTGCATGTGAGTTTTACTAGCTGTCTTTCCTACTGGGAGTAGCTCATTCCTGTATTATATATTTTCAGTGGCTCGACAAACTTGACACTACCAGATTAGGTAGGATCGTGGTCAGCAGGATTGTGGAGGATATCTGACTTGTGATTGTCTGAGATATTCTGGTTAGTTGATTGTTGCTGTTGGATGTATTTAATGAGGTTATTATTCTCATATGTCATGTAATATGTGAGGGAAATTCTGACTTATGTTTCTGGTTGGATAATATTGCACTTGTTGGACTTGATCTTATTCTTGTAATGTAGAGAGGAAGAGGAAGAAAAGAAGAAGAAGAAGAAGAAGGAGAAGAAGAAGAAGAAGAAGGAGAAGAAGAAGACAAAGAAGATGAAGAAGAAGAAGTAGAAGAAGAAGATGATGAAGAGGAAGACGAAGAAGAAGAAGAAGAAGAAGAAGAAGCAGAAGAAGAAGAAGGAGAAGAAGAAGAAGGAGAAGAATAAGAAGAGGAAGAAGAAGAAGAAGAAGAAGAAGAAGAAGAAAATGAAGAAAAAGAGGGGGAAGAAGCAGAATAATAAAGAGAAG
>JAIUJO010002575.1:12500-15000 GCA_023846275.1 Vanilla planifolia | reverse complement strand
GAAGAATAAGTAAAAGAAGAAGAAGAAGAAAAAGAAGAAGATGATAAAAAAACAGAAGAAGAAGAAGAAGAAGAAGAAGAAGAAGTAGATGAAGATCAAGAAGAAGAAGAAGAAAAAGAAGTAGAAGAGGAAGAAGAAGAAGAGGTAGAAGAAGAAGGAGAAGAAGAAGAAAAAGAATAAGAAGTCAAAGTAGAAGAAGAAGAAGAAGAAGAAGAAGAGAAGATAAAGCTGAAGAAGAAGAAAATGTAAAAGAAGAAGAATAAGGAGTAAATGAATTAGAAGAAGACGAAGAAGAAGAAGAAGAACAAGATGATGATGAAGAAGAAGAATAACAAGAACAAGAAGAGGAAGAAGAAGATGAAGAAGAAGTAAAAGAAGAAAAAGAACAAGAAGAAGAAGTACATTTTGAAGATAAACAAGAAGAAGAAGAAGAAGAAGAAGCATAATAAGAAGAAGAAAAAGATGTTGTAGAAGTTGTAGAAGAACAAGAACAAGAACAAGAAGACGATGATGATGAAGAAGAAGAAGAAGAAGAAGAGGAAGAAGAAGAAGTAGAAGTTGCATCAAAGGAAGAAGGGGAAGAAGAAGAAGATAAAGAAGAAGAAGATGATGAAGAAGAAGAAGAGGAAAAGAAGAAGAAGAAAAGAAAGAAGGCGAAGGAGAAGATGAAGAAGAAGAAATAACAGAAGAAGTAGAAGAGGAGGAAGAAGAAGGAGAAGAGAAAGAATAAGAAGGAAAAGAAGAAGAAGAAGAGGAAGAAGAAGAAGAAGAAGAAGAGGAAGGACAAGTAGTGGAAGAGGAAGACGACGAAGAAGAAGAAGTAGAGAAGAAGAGGAAGAAGAAGAAGAAGAAGAAGAAGAAGAAGAAGTAGAAGGAGAAGAAGAAGAAAAAGTAAAAGAAGTGGAAAAAGAAGAGGAGAAAGAAGGAGAAGTGGAAGTAGATCAAGAAGAAGAAGAAAAAGATGGAGAAGAAGATGAATAGGAAGAAGAAGAAGAGGAATTAGAAGAAGAAGAAGAAGATAAAGAAAAAGAATAAAAGGACGAAGAAGAAGAAGAAGGGGAGGAAGAAGATGAACATGAAAAAGAAGAGGAAGAAGAAGAAGATAAAGAAGAAGAACAAGTAGTCGTAGAAGAAGAAGAAGTAGAAGAAGAAGAAGAAGAAGATGATGATGATGATGAAGAAAGGGAAGAAGAAGAAGAAGAAGGGGAAGAAGAAGTGGAAGAAGAAGAAGAAGAAGATGGAGAAGAAGAAATAGAAGAAGAAGAATAAGAAGTAGAAAAAGAATTACAATAAGAAGAGGAAGGAGAAGGGGAAGAACAAGAAGATGAAGAAGGCATAGAAGAAGAAGAAGAAGAAGAAGAGGAAGAAGAAGAGGAAAAAAGAAGAGGAGGAAGAAGAAGAAGAAGAAGAAGAAGAAGGGGAAGATGAAGAAGAAGATGAAGAAGATGATGAAGAAGAAGAGGAAGATGAAGAAGAAGAATAAGAAGAAGTAATTGTAGAAGAAGAAGAAGAAAAAGTAGAAGAAGTAGAACTAAAAGAAGAAGATGATGATAAAGAAGAAGAAGAATAACAATAATAAGAAGAAAAAGAAGAAGTAGAAGAAGAAGAATAAGAAGAAGAAGAAGAAAAAGAAGAACACTATGAAAAAAAAGAAGAACAAAAGAAAAAAGAGTAAGAAGAAGAAGAAAAAGAAGAAGATGGTGAAGAAGATGCAGAAGAAGAAGAAGAAGAAGAAGAAGAAGAAGAAGAGAAAGAAGAGTAAGAAGAAGAAGATGGTGAAGAAGATGCAGAAGAAGAAGAAGAAGAAGCAGAAGAGGAAGTAGAAGAAGATTAAAAAGAAGTAGAACAGGATGAAGAAACAGTAGAAGAAGTTAAGTTAGAAAAAGAAGAGGAAGAAGAAGAAGAAGAAGGAAAGGAAGAAGAAGAAGAATAGAAAGTAGAAGAAGACGAAGAATAAGTAGAGGTAGAAGTAGAAGAAGAAGAAGAAGAAGAACAAGGTGAAGAAGAAGAAGAAGAAGAAGAATAAGAAGAAGAATAAGAAGAGGAAGAAGAACAATAGTAAGAAGAAGAAAAGGAAGAGGAAGAAGAAGAAGAAGTTGTAGAAGGAGAAAATGAAGAAGAAGAAGAAGAAGAAGAGGAAAAAGAAGAAGATGAAGAGAAAGAAAAGGTAGAAGAAGAAGAAGAAGAAGAAGAACATGCAATAAAATAAGTAGAAGAGGAGGAGGAAGAACAATAAGAAGAGGAAGAATAAGAAGAAAAATGAGAAGAAGAAGAAGAAGAAGAAGAAGAAGGAGAAGAAGAAGAAGAAGAAGGAGGAGGAGAAGTAGTGGAAGAGGAAGTAGAAGAAAAAGAGGTAGTAGAGAAGAAAACGAAGAAGTGGAGGAGGAAGAAGAAGGGGAAGAAGACGAAGAAGCGGAAGATGAAGAGGAGACGAAAGAAGAAGAAGAGGAAGTAGAACAAGAACAAAGAGAAGAAGAAGGAGAAGAAGAAGAAGATGATG
>JAIUJO010002575.1:0-2500 GCA_023846275.1 Vanilla planifolia | reverse complement strand
GAAATAGAAGAAGAAAATGAGGAACAAGAAGTAGTAGAAGAAGAAGAAGAAGAAAAAGAAGAAGAAGAAGTAGAAGAAGAAGAAGAAGAAGGCGAATATGAGGAAGACGAAGAGGAAGAAGAAGAAGAAGATAAAGAAGAAGAAGATGATGATGATGTTGAAGAAGAAAATGAAGTAGAAGAAGAAGAAGAAGAAGAAAACAACAAGAAGAATAACATAAGAAGAAGAGGGGAGGAGGAGGAAGAGGAAGAAGAAGAAGAAAAAGTTAATGAAGGAGAAGAAGAAGAAGAAGAAGAGGAACATGGAGAGGAAAAACAAAAAGAAGAGGAAAAGGAAGAAGAAGAACAAGCTAAAGAAGTTAAACATGAAGAAGAAGAAGAAGAGGAGGAGTACAAGAAATCGAAGAAGAAGAAGAAGAAATAAAGAGAAGATATCAAGTAGAAGAAGAAGAGGAAGAAAAAGAAGAAGAAGAAGGAGAGGAAGAGGAAGAGGAGGAAGAACAAAAAAAGAAGAAGAAGAAAAAGAAGAAGGAGAAGAAGAAGAAGGAGAAGAAGAGGAAGAAGAAGAAGAAGATGGAGAAGATGAAAAAGAAGAATAGGAAGAAGGAGAGGAAGCAGAAGAAGAAGAAGGAAGGGAAGAAGAAGAAGAAGAACTAGAAGAAGAAGGAGAACAAAAAGAAGAAGAAGACGAAGAGGAAGATGATGATGATAATGATGACGAAGAAGAAGAAGTTAAAGAAGAAGAAGAAGAAGCAGAAGAAGAAGAGGAAGAAGAAGAAGAAGAAGAAGAAGAAGATGATGATGAAGTAGAAGAAGACGAAGAAGAAGAAAAAGAAGAAGAAGAAGAAGAAGAAGGAGAAGAAGAAGATGAAGGAGGAGAAGAAGAAGATGATGAAGAAGAAGAAGGAGAAGGTGAAGATGGAGAAGAAGATGAAGAAGAAAAACAAGACAGAAAAGAAGTTGAAGTAGAAGGCAAAGATGGATAAGAAGAAGAAGGAGAAAAAGATGAAGAAGAAGGAGAAGAAGAGGAAGAAGAAGAAGAAGAAAAAGAAGATGAAGAAGAAGCAGAAGTGGAAGTAGAAGTGGAAGAAGAAGAAAATGAATTAAAAGAAGAAGAAAAAAAGGAAGAAGAAGAAGTAGAAGAAGAGGAAGAAGAAGAAGTAGACAAAGTACAAGAAGAAGAAGAAGAAGAAAGAAGAAGTAGAAAAAGAAGAATAATAAGATAAGAAAAAGAAGAAGAGAAAGAAGAAGTAGAAGAATAAGAATAAGAAGAAGAAGGAGAAGAAGAAGAAGAAGAAGAAGAAGAAAGCGAACAAGAAGAAGGAGGAGGAAGAAGATTAAGGAATAATTAGAAGAACAAGTAGAAGAATATTAAGGAGAAGAAGAAGAAGAAGAAGAAGAAGAAGAAAGGGAAGAAGAAGATGATGATGAGGATGAAGAAGTAGAAGAAGAAGAAGAGGAAGAGGATGAAGAAGAAAAGGAGAGAAGAAGAACAAGAAGAAGAAGAAGAATAACAAGAAGAAGAAGAAGAAGGAGAAGAAGAAAAAGAAGAATAAGAAGAAGAAGGAGAGGGAGAAGAAGAAGAAAAGGAAGAAGAAGGAGAGGAAGAAGAAAAAGAAGAAGTTGAAGAAGAAGAAGAAGAAGAATAAAGGGAAGAAGTAGAAGAACGAGAAGAAGAAGAAAAAGAAGAAGAAGAAGAAGAAGAAGATGAAGAAGAAGATTATGGTGGTGATGATGACGAAGAAGAAGAAGAAGAACAAGAACAGGGAAAAAGAAGAAGAAGAAGAACAAGAAAAAGAAGAAGAAGTGGAAGAAGAAGAAGTGGTAGAAGAAGAAGAAGAAAAAGACGAAGATTTAGAAGAAGGAGAAGATGAAGAAGAAGAAAAAGAAGAAGAAGAAGAAAAATATCAAGATGAATTAACAGAAGAAGAAGAAGAAGAGGTAGAAGAAAAAACAAAAGGAGGAGAAGAAGAAGAAGAAAAAGAAGAAGACGAAGATGAGGAGGAAGAGGATGATGAAGAAGAAGAATAATAAGAAGAAAAAGAAGAAGAAGATGACGAAGAGGAAGTAGGAGAAGTAGAAGAAGGGGATGAAGAAGAAGAAGAAGAAGAAGAGGAGGAGGAGTAGGTGGAGGTAGAAGATGAAGTAGAAGAAGAGGAAGAAGAAGAAGAAGAAAAGCAAAAGAAGAAGGAGAAGAAGTAGATGAAGAAGAAGATGATGATAATGATGATGAAGAAGAAAAAGAAGAAGAAGAAGAAGGGGAGGATGAAGAAGAAGAAGATGAAGAAGAAAAGGAAGAAGAAGAGGAAGAAGAAGAGGATTTATAAGAATTAGAAGAAGTAGAAGAAGAAGAAGAAGAAGAAGAAAAAGAAGGGTAGAAGAAGAAGAAGAAAAATAAGAAGAAGAAGAAGAAGTTGAAGAAGAAGAAGAGGAAGTGGAAGAAGAAGAGGAAGAGGAAGAAGAAGAAGAGGGGGAAGAAGAAGAAGAATTGGAAGAAGAAG
>JAIUJO010001325.1:52500-53801 GCA_023846275.1 Vanilla planifolia | reverse complement strand
TTCCTTGTTATTCTTCTTCATCTTCTTCTTCAATTTTTTCTTTTTCTTCATTTCTTCATCTTCTTCCTTTTCTTCTTTCTTTATCTTCCTCTTCTTCTTCTTCTTCCTCCGCTTGTTTTTCTTGTAGTTGTTCATCTTCTTCTTCTTCTTCTTCTTCTTCTTCTTCTTTTCTATCTCTTGTTCCTCTTCTCCTTCTTTTACTTCTTCTTCCTCTTCTGCTCCTCCTTCTCATTTTTCTTCATTATCTTCTTCTTCTTCTTCCATTTCTTTTTGTTCTTCTTCTTCTCCTTCTTCCTTTTCTTCCTCTTAATCCTCTTCTCCTTCTTCTTCTTCTTTTTCTCTTCTTCTTCTTCTTCATTTTCTTCTTCTTCAACTTCTTCATCATCATCTTCATTTTCTTCTTTTTCTTCTTCATCTTCCTTTTCTATCTCTTCTTCCTCTTCTCCTTCTTCTTCTTCTTCTTCTTCTTTTACTCCTCCTTCTTATTATTCTTCATCACCTTCTTCTTCTTCTTCCTTTTCTTTTTCTTCTTCTTCTACTTCTTCTTCTTTCTTTTCTTCTTCTTCATCATCTTCTCCTTTTTCTTCTTCTTCTTCATTTTCTTCTTCATCAACTTCTTCTTCTTCATCATCTTCTTTTTCTTCTTGTTCTTGTTCTTGTTCTTCTTCTTCTTCTTCTTCTTTTTCTACTTCTTCAACTTCTTATTCTTCATCATCTTCTTCTTCTTCTTCTTCTTCTTCATTTTCTTATTCTTCTTCTTCTTCTTCTTCTTCTTCTCCTTCTTCTTCAACTTCTCCTTCTTCCTCCTCTTCATCTTCCTCTTCTTCTTCTTCGTGCTTTTCGCCTCCTCCTCCTCATCTTCTTCTTCTTCTACTTCTTCTTCTTCTTCTTAATCATCTTCTTCTTCTTCTTAATCATCTTCACCTTTTTCTTCTTGTTCATCTTCATCATCCTTTTCTTCTTCTTCTTCTTCTTAATCATCTTCTTCTTCTTCTTCTTCATCATCTTCCAACTTTTTCTTCTTCTTCTTCTTCATCATCCTTTTCTTCTTCTTCTTCTTCTTCTTCTTCTTCTTCTTATTCTTCTTCTTCTTATTATTCTTCTTATTCTTCATATTCTTCTTCTTCTTCTTCTTCTTCATCTTTTTCTTCTCCTTCTTCTACTACTTCTTCTTCTTCTTCCTCTTCCTTCTTCTTCAACTTCTTCTTTTTGTTCTTCTTCCTCTTCTACTTCTTCTTTCTTCTCTTCTTCATTATCTTAATCATCATCTTCTTCTTCTTCTCTTCCTTTCTTCTATCCTT
>JAIUJO010001325.1:40000-50000 GCA_023846275.1 Vanilla planifolia | reverse complement strand
CTTCTTCTTCTTCTTAGTGCTCTTTGCCTCTCCATCCTCTTTCTTCTCCTCCATCTTCTTCTTCTTCTTCTTATTCTTCTTTCTCTTCAACTTCTTCTTTCTCTTCTTCTTCATTGTCATCATCATCTTCTTCTTCTTCTTCTTCTTCTTCTTCTTCTTCTTCTTCTGTTACATCTTCTACTTCCACTTCCACTTCTTCTTCTTCTTCATCCTCTTCTTCTTCTATTTCTTCTTCCTCTTCTTGTAGTTCTTCTTCTTCTTCTTCTTCTTCTTCGACCTTTTCTTCATCTTCTTCCGCTTCTCCTTCTTCTTCTTCTTCTTGTTCTTCTTCTACTCCTCCCTTTTTTTCTTTTTCATCATCATCTTCTTCTTCTTATTTTTCTTCTTCTTTTCTTCTAATTCTTCTTCTTCTTCCTCTTCTCATTCTTATTTTTTCTTCTTCTTTATCTTCTTCTTCTTCTTTTTCTTCTTCTTCAACTTCTTCGTCTTCATCATCTTCACTTTCTTCTTCTTCATCATCATCATCATCATCATCATCTTCTTCTTCTTCTTCTTCAACTTCTTCTTCTTCTTCTTCTTCTACTTCTACTTCTACTTCTTCTTCTTCTTCTTCTTCTTTTACTTCTTCTTCTTCTCCATCTTCTTCTTCTTCCTCTTCTTCTTGTTATTATTACTGTAAAAATAATAATAATAAAAATAATAATAATAATAGTTAATATTATTATTATTATTATTTTTGCCATTCTTCTTCTTTTTCTTCTCTTTCTTCTCCTACATCTTGTTCTTCTTCTTCTTCTTCTTCTTCTTCTTCTTCTACTTCTTCTTCATCTTTTTCTTCTTCTACTTCTTTTTTTTCTTCTTCCTCTTCTTCTTCTTCATCATCTTCTTCTTCTTCTTCTTTTTCTTCTTCTTGTTCTTCTTCTTCTTCTTTGTCTTCTTCTTCTTTCGCTTCTTCTTCTTCTTCATCTTCTCCTTCTTCCTCCTCCTCACCATCCTCTTCTTCTTCTTCTTCTTCTTCTTCATCTCTTCTTCTTCCTCTTCATCTTCTTCTTGTTGCACTTCTTTTCCTTCTTCTTCTTCTTCTTCTCCTTCTTATTCTTCTTCATCATCTTCTTCTTCTTCTCCTTTTTCTTTTTTTATTCTTCCTCTTCTTCTTCTTCTCCTTCCTCCTCTTCTGTTTCTTCCTCTTCTTCTCCTACTTCTTTGTCTTCTTCTACACCTTCTTCTTCTTCTTTATTTTCTTCTTCTTCTTCTTCTTCTTCTACTTCTTTGCCACCTTCTTCTTCTTCTTCTTCTTCTCCTATTTCTTCTTCTTCATCTTCTTCTTGTTCTTCTTTCACTTCTTCCTCCTCCTCCTCTTCTTCTTCTTCATCTTCTACTTCTTCATTTCTTCCCCTTCTTCTTCTTCTTCTTCTTCACCATCATCTTCTTCTTCATCTCATTGTTCCTCTTCTTTCTCGTCTCCTTCTTCATCATAATTATCATCATCATCTTCTTCTTTTATTCTTCTTCTTCCTCTTGTTCTTCTTCTTCTACTTCTGTATCTACTTCTTCTTCTTCTTGTTCTTATTTTTCTTGTTATTCTTCTTCTTCTGCTTCTTCTTCTTCTTCTTCGCCTTCTTCTTCTTCTTCTTCTTTTCCTTATTCTTCTTCAACTTCTTCTTCTTCTTCCTCTTTATTTTCTCCTTCATCTTCTTCTTCTTTCTACTTTTCTTCTTCTTCTTCCAATTCTTCTTCTTCATCATCTTCTTCTTCTTCTTCTTCTTCTTCTTCTTCTTCTTCTTCTTTCTTTCATCCTTTTCTTCTTCTTATCTTTGTTCTTCTTCCTCATCCTCTTCCTCATCATCTTCTTCTTATTCTTCTCTCCTTCCTCTTCTTCATCTTCTTCTTCTTCTTCTCCTTTTTCTTCCTTTTCTTCTTCTCTTCTTCTAGTACATTTTCTTCTTCTTCTTCGTCTTAATCTTCTGCTTCTTCTTCTTCTTCATTTCCTTCTACTTTTTCTTCTCTTTCTTCTCCTTGTCCTCCTCCTCTTGCTCCTTCTTCTTCTTCTTCTTCTTCTTCTTCTTTTGTTCTTCTACTTCTTCTTCTCTTTCTTTTCCTTCTTTGTCTTCTTCTTCTTCCTCTTCTTCTTTTCTTTTTCTTCATCATCTTCTTCTTCTTCTTTTTCTTCTTCTTTATCTTGATCCTCTTCTTCTTTTGCTTCTTCTTCTTCTTCATCATCATCATCTTCTTCTTCTTCTTCAACTTCAACTTCTTCTTCTTCTTCATCTCTTCATCTTCTTCTTCTTCTTCTTCTTTTTCTTTTTCTTCTTCATCTTCTTCTTCCTCATCAAAATCGTCTTCTTGTTCTTCTATTTGTTCTTCTTCTTCTTCCGCTTCTACTTCTTCTTCTTCTACTTCTTGTTCTTCTTCTTCTTATTCTTCTTCCACTTCTTCTTCTTCTTCTCCTTCTTCATCTTTTTCCACTTCTTCTTTATTCTTCTCACCTTCATCTTTTTCTTCATCTCGCTCTTCCTCTTCTTCCTTGTCTCTTTCAAAATCATCATCATCATCTTCTTCTTCTTCTTCTTCTTCTTCCTCTTATTCTACTTCTTCTCTTCTTCTTCTTCTTCTTCTTCTCCTTCTTCTATTTCTTTTTCTAGTTCTTCTTGTTCTTCTTGTTCTTCTTCTACTTCTTATTCTTCTTCATCTTCTTCATCTTTTTATTCTTCATTTCATTTTCTTATTCATCTTCTTTTTTTTCTTCTTCTTCTTCTTCTTCTTCTTCTTATTCCTCTTCTTTTTCTTCTACTTCTTCTTCTTCTTCTTGTTCTTCAACTCCCTCATATTCTTCTTCTTTTTCTTCTTCATCCTTATCTTCTTCATCTTCATCTTCTTCTTCTTCTTCTTCGTTTTCTTCATCTTCTTTATCTTCTTCTTCTTCTACTTCTCGTTGTTATTCCAAATCTTTATCTTCTTCTTCTTCTTCTTCTTCTTCTCCTTCTCCTCCAACTTACTCTTCTTCTTCTTCTTCTTTTTTTCTTCTTCGTTTTTTCCTCTTCTTCTTCTACATCTGCTTCTTCTTCTACATCCTCTTCTCCTTCGCCTTCTTTTTTTCTTTTTCTTCTTCTTCACCTTCATCTTCTTCTTCTTCTGCTTCTTCTTCTTCTTCACCTTCTTCTTCTTCTTCTTCTTTTACTACTACTTCTTCTTTTTTCCTTCTTCTTCTTCTTCTTCTTCCTTTTCTTCCTCTTCTTTCTCTTCTTCCTCTTCTTCTACTTCTTCTTCTTCTTCATCATCTTCTTCATCATCTTCTTCACCTTCTTCATCTTTTACTTATTCTTTTTCTTCTTCTTCTTCTTCTAGTTTTTCTTCTTCTTCCTCCTCTTCTTCATCTTCTTCCTCTGCATATTCTTCTTTTTCTTCTTTCACTTATTCTTCCTCTACTGGTTCCTCCTACTTTTTCTTCTTCTTCTTCATCTTCTTCTTCTTCTTCTTATTCATCTTCTTCTACTTCTTCTTCCTCATCCACTTCCTCTTCTTAATAATCATCATCATCTTCTTTTACACCTTTTTCTTCTCATTCTTCTTCTTTCATTACTACTACAACTACTTATTCTTCTCTTTCTTCTTCTGCTTCTTCTTCTACTTCTTCTTCTTCTTCTTCTTCCTCATTTTCTTCTTGTTCTTCTTCTTCTTCTCATGCATTTTCTTTCTCTTCTTCATCATCATCATCATAATCATCATCTTCTTTTTCTTATTCTTCTTCTTCTTCTTCATCTCCTTCTTCTTCTTCATCTCTTTCTTCTTCTCCTCTTCCTTCTTCTTCCTCTTCTTCTTCTTCTTCTTCTTCCTCTTCTTCTTCTTCTTCTTGTTCTTCCTCTTGCACTTCTTCTTCTTCTTCTTCTTCTTCTTCTTCTTCTTTTTCTTTTTCGTCTTTTTCTTCTTCCACTTTTTCTTCTTCTTCTTCTTCTTCTTCACCATCTTCTTCTTTGTCATCATCATCTCCTTCTTCTTCCTCTTCTTCTTCTTCTTCTTCTTCCTACTCTTTTCTTCTTCTTCTTCTTCTTCTTCCCCTTCTTCTTCTACTTCTTCTTGTACCTCTTCTTCTTTTCTTCTTTTTTCTTCTTCTTCATAAACTTCATTTTCTTCATTTTCTTCTTCTTCTACTTCTTCTTTTTCCTACTCTTATTCTTCTTCTACTACTTTATTTTCTTCTCCTTCTTCTTCTTCTTCTTTTTCATCTTCTTCTTCTTCATCATTATAATCATTTTCTTCATCTTCTTCTTCATCATCATCTTATTCTTCTTCTTCTTTCTCTTCTTCTCCTTCTTGTTTTCTCGTTCTTCTTCTTCTTCTTCTTCTTCTTCTTCATCATCATCTTCTACTTCTTCTTCTTCATCTTCTTATCCTTCTTCTACTTCTTCTTCTTCTACTTCTTTCTCTTTTTCTTTTTCTTGTTCTTGCTCTCGTTCTTCCTCTTCTTCCTCTAATTCTTTTTTCTCTAATTCCTATTCTTCTTCTTCTTCTTCCTCTTCTATTCCTTATTTTTCTTAATCTTCTTCTTCTTCTTCTTCTTCTTCTTATTCTTCTTCTTCCTTTCCTTCTTCTTCTTCTTCCCCTTCTCCTTCTTCTTCTTCATCCTCTTCTTCGACTTCCTCTTCTTCTTCTTCTTCTTCTTCTTCTTTTGCTGCTGCTACTGCTTTTAATTCTTCCTTTTCTTTGTCTACCTTTTCTTCTTCTTCTTCTTCTTCTTCTTCATCATTATCATCTTCTTCTTCTACTTCTTTTTCTTCTTCATTATCTTCTTCTTCTTCCTCCTCTTCCTCCTCCTCATCTTCTTCTTCTTCTTCTTTTTCTTCTTGTTCTTCTTCATTTTCATGTTCTTCTTCTTCTTCTACTACTACTTCTACTTCTTCTTCCTCTTGTTCTTCTCTTTTTTCTTTTTCCATCTTCTTCTTCTTCTTCTTTTTCTTCCTGTTCTTCTACTTCCACCTCTTTTTCTTCTTCCTCTTCATCTTCTTCTTGTCCTTCTTCTTCTTCTTCTTCATTTTCTTCTTCTTGTTCTTGTTCTGCTTCTTCTTCTTCCACTTCCTCTTCTAACCCTCCTCCAATTTCTTTCTATTCTTCTTCTTCTGCTTCTTCTTGTGCTTCCTTACCAACATGCTCATCATTTTCTTCTTCTTCATTCTTTTTCTTCTTCTTTCACCTTCTTCTTCTTCTTCTTAATCTTCTTCAAATTTTTCTTGTTGTTCTTCTTCTTCTACATCTTCTTCTTCTTCTCTTCTTCTTCTAGTTCTTCTTCTTCTAGTACTTCTTCTTCTTCTTCTTCTTCTTCTTCTGCTTCATCGTCTTTTTCTACCACTCCTTCTAGTACTTCTTATTCTTCTTCTCCTTCTTCTTGTTCTTGTTCTTCTTCTTCTTCATAATTTTCTTCTTCTTCTTCCTTTTCTTGCTCTTCTTCTTCTTCCTCCTCCTCTTCTTCTCTGCCTTCTTCTTCTTCTTCTTCTTCTTCCTCTTCTAGATCTTCTTCTTTTTCTTCTTCTTCTTCTTCTTCTTCTGCTTCATCTTCTTCTTCTACCACTCCTTCTTCTAGTACTTATTCTTCTTCTCCTTCTTTTTCTTCTTCTTGTCTTCTTCTTCATAATTTTCTTCTTCTTCTTCCTCTTCTTCTTCTTCTTCTTCTTCTTCTATTTCCACTTTTTCTTCTTCTTTTCTTTTTTTCTTCTTCCTCATCATCTTCTTCTTCTTCTTCTTCTTGTATTTGTTTTTCTTCCTTTTCTTCTTCTTCTTCTTCAACTTCTTCTTCTTTTTCTTCTTCTTCTTCTCCCACTTCTTTTGTTACTTCTTCTTCTTCTTCTTCATCTTCAGCTTCTTCTTCTTCCTTCTTCTTCTTCTTCTTTTGGTTCTTTTTTTTGGTTCTTCTCCTTCTTCTCTTTCTTCACCTTCTCCTTCTTCTTCTTCTTTGTATTCTCCTACTTTCCCTTCTTCTTCTTCTTCATCTTCCTGAAATTTTTCTTCTTCTTCTTCTTCTTCTTCCTCTTCTTCCACTTCTTCTTTTTCTCCCTCTTCTTCTTCTTCCTCATCCTCTTCTCCTACTTCTTCTTCTTCCTCTTCTTCTTGTTCTCCTACTTCTCCCCTCTACATCTTTTTCTTGTTCTTCTTGTACTTCTTCTTCCTCCTCCTCTTTTCTTCTTCTTCATCATCTTCTTCTTTTCTTCTTCAACTTCTTCACCTTCATCTTCTTCTTGATCTTTTTCTTCCTCTACTTCTTTGTCTCCTTCTTCATCATCGACATCTTCATCATCATCATCTTCTTCTCTTCATCCCCTTCTTCTTCTTCTTCCTCTTCTTCTTCTTCTTCTACTTCCCCTTCTTCTCCTCCTCCTACTTTTTCTTATTCTACTTCATCATCATCTTCTTCTTCTTCTTCCTCTTCTTCTTCTTCTTCCACTTTCAACTCTTTTTCTTATTATTCCTCTACTTCTTCATCTTCTTCTTCGTCTTATTTTTCTTCCTCTTCTTCTTCTTCTTCTTCTTCTTCTTCCTCCTCCTCCTCTTCTTCTTCTTGTGTTTCTTCTTCTTCCTCTTCTTCATGTTCTTGTTTTTCTTCATCATCTTCTTTTTCTTCTTTTTCTTCTTCGTCCTCTTCGTCTTCATCTTCTCCTTCTTTTCCTACCTCTTTTTCTTCTTCTCCTTCTTCTTCTTCTACTTTCTTTTTTTCTTCATCTTCTTCTTCTTCTTCTTGTTCATCCTTCTCTTCTTCTTCTTCTTCTTCTTCTTCCCCCTTCTTCTTCTTCTTCTTCTTCTTCTACTACTACTACTACTTCTTCTTCATCATGCTCATCATCATCATCTCTTCTTCTTCTTCTTTATGACTACTACTTTTTCTTCATTTTATTCTTCTTCGTCTTCTTCTTCTTTTTCTTCTTCTTCTTCTCCCACTTCCTCTCTTCTTCTTCTTTTCTTCGTCTTGTTTTGCTTCTTTCTTCTTCATCTTCTTCTTCTTGTTCTTCCTCTTCTTCTTCTTCTTCTTCTTCTTCTTCTACTGCTTGCGCCTTCTTCTTCTTCTTCTTCTTCTTCGTCTTCTTTTTCTACTTCTTCTTCTTCTAATTCTGCTTCTTCTTCTTCTGTTTTGTTTCTTCTTCATCTTCTTCATCTTCTTCTTCTTCCTCTCCTTTTACTCCTTCATATTCTTCTTCTTCTTCTTCTTCTTCTTCTTCATCTTCTTCTCCTTCCTCTTCTTCCTCTTCTTTCTCTTCTTCTTCATCATCCTTCTTCATCGTCATTATCATCTTCTTCTTCTTCTTCTTCTTTTTCTACTTCTACTTCTACTTCTTCTACTTCTTCTTCTTCTTCTTCCACTCTTTCTTTTTTTTATTCCTCCTCTCATCTTCTTCCTCTCCTTCTTCTTCATCTTCTTTCCCTTCTTCTTCCTCTTCTTCTACATCTTCTTCTTCTTCTTCTTCTTCTTCTTCTTCTTCTTCTTCTTCTTCTTCTTTTCTTTTTTCTTCTTCTTCTTCTTCTTTTTCTTTTCTTTCTTCTTTTCTTCTTCTTCTTCTCCTCCTCCTCCTCCTCCTCCAACTCCTCCTTTTTCTACTTCTTCTTCTACTTCATTTTCTTCTTCTTCGTCTCCTCCATTATCATCATCATAATTTTCTTCTTCTTCTTCTTCTTCTCCTTTTTCATCATCTTCTGCTTCTTCTTCCTCATCTTCTTCTTCATCTTCATAATCATCACCATCATCTTCCTCTACTTATTCTACTTCTCCTTCTTCTTCTTCCACTACTATTAATACTACTTCTTTTTCTTCTTCTTCTTCTTCTTCATCATCATCTTCTTCTTCTTCATCATCATCTTCTTCTTCTTCTTCTTCCTCTTCTTGTTTTTCTTTCTTTTCTTCTTCATCATCATCATCATCTTCTTCTTCGTCTTCTTCTTCTTTGCTATCTTCTTCTTCCTCTCTTTCTTCTTTTCCTCCTTCTTCTTCCCATTCTTCTTCTTCTTCTTCTTCTTCCTCTTCTTCTTCTTCTTCTTCTTCTTCATTTTCTTCTTCTTCTTCGTCTTCTCCTTCTCCTTCTTCTTCTTCTTCTTTTACTTCTTCTTCTTCTTTTACTTCTTCTTTTTCCACTCCCTCTTCTTCATATTCTCCCTCCACTTCTTCTTTTTCTTCTTCTTCATCAACGTCTTCTTTTTCGTCTACTTTTTCTTCTTCTTCTTCTTCTTCTTCTTCATCTTCCTTGTTCTTCTTCTTCTTCATCTTCTTCTACTTCTACATCATTTTTGTTCTTATTTATCTTCTTCATCTTCCCCCACTTCTTCTTCCACTTCTTCTTCTTCCTCTTCTTCTTCATCTTCTTCTACTTCTACATCATTTTGTTCTTATTTATCTTCTTCATCTTCCCCCACTTCTTCTTCCACTTCTTCTTCTTCCTCTTCTTGTTCATCTTGTTCTTGTTCTTCAACTTCTTCTCCCTCTTCTTCTCCTCTTCCTCCTTCCACTTCTTCTTCTTCTTCTTCATCAACTTCTTCTTCTTCTTCATCATCTCTTTTTCTTTTTCTTCTTCTTCATCTTCATCTTAATCTTCTTCATCTTTTACTTCTTCTTCTACTACTTCTTCAACTTCTTCTTCTTCTTCTTGATCATCATCGTCATCATCATAATCATCTTCTTCTTGTTCTTCTTCATCTTCTTCTTTTTCTTCTTCTTCTACTTCTTCTTCTACTTCTTCTTCTTCCTCCTCTTCTACTTCTTATTCTTCTTCTTCTTCTTCTTCTTCCACTTCTCTTCTTCTTCTTCTTCTCCTTCTTCTTATTCTTCTTCTTCATCAACATCATCATCATCTTCTTCTTCTTCTTCTTCTTCTTCTTCTTCTTCAACTTCTTCTTTCTCTTCTTCTTCATTGTCATCATCATCATCATCATCATCTTCTTCTTCTTCTTCTTCTTCTTCTTCTTCTACATCTGCTTCTTCTTCTTCTTTTTCTTCTTCTCCTTCTTCTGCTCCTTCAACTTCTTCTTCTCGTTCTTTTACTCCTTATTCTTCTTCTTCTCCTTCTTCTTATTCTCCTTCTCCTTCTTCTCCTTCATATTCTTCTTCTTCTTCTTCATCATCATCTTCTTCTTTTTCTTCTTCATCTTCTACTCCTTTCTCTTCTTCTTCATTATCATCATCATCATCTTTTTCTTCAACTTTTTCCTCTTTGTCTTCTTCTTCTTCTTCTTCTTCTTCTTCTTCTTCTTGCTCTTCCTCTTTTTCTTTTGCTTCTTCTTCTTCTTCTTCCTCTTCATCTTCTTCTTGTTCTTCTTCCTCGTCTTGTTCTTCTTCTTCTTTTTCTTCTTCTTCTTCATCATCATCTTCTTCTTCCTCTTCTTCTTCTTCTACTTCTTTGTCTTCTTCTTCTACTTCTTTTTCTTCTTCTTCTTCTTCTTCTTCCTATTCTTCTTCCTCTTGTTCTTCTTCTTCCTCTTCATCTTCTTCTTCTTCTTCTTCTTCTCCTTCATCTTCTTCTTCTACTTCTTCTTATTCTTTTTCTTCTTCATCTTCTTCTTCTTCTTCTTCTTCATCTTTTTCTTTTTTTGTTCTTCTGCTTCTTCTTCTCCTTCTTCTTCTTCTGCCACTTCTTCTTTTTTTATATCTTCTCTTTCTTCCTCCTTCTCTTCCCCCATCTTCTTCTTCTTCTATATCTTCTTCTTCTTCCTCCTCTTTTACACTCTCTACTTCTT
Organism: Vanilla planifolia; assembly: GCA_023846275.1. Taxonomy (NCBI): domain Eukaryota; kingdom Viridiplantae; phylum Streptophyta; class Magnoliopsida; order Asparagales; family Orchidaceae; genus Vanilla; species Vanilla planifolia. The sequence goes on along the minus strand of JAIUJO010001325.1, from coordinate 40,295 downwards.
CTTCTTCTTCTTCTTCTTCTTCCTCTTCTTCTCTTGCTCCTACTCCTCCTCCTCCTTCTTCTTCTTCTTCTTCATCAACATCATGATTATCTTCTTCTTTTTCTTCTTCTTCCTAATATTCTTCATCGTTTTCTTCTTCTTTATCATCCTTCTCTTCTTCTCCTTCTTTGTCATCATTGTCATTGTCATCATCATCATTTTCTTCTTCTTCAAGACCTATTTCTTCTTCTTCTTCTTCTTCTCCATCTTCTCCATGTTCTTCTTCTGCTTCTTCTTCTTCTTCTTCCTCTTCTTC
>JAIUJO010001325.1:35000-37500 GCA_023846275.1 Vanilla planifolia | reverse complement strand
CTTCTTCTTCTTCTTCTTTTTCTTTTACTTCTTCATCATCATCATGTTTTTTATCCTCTAGTTCTTTTTCTTCATCATCTTCTTCTATTTCTTCTTCTTCTTCCTCTACTTCTTCTTCTTTTTGTTCTACTTCTTCTTCTTCTTATTCTTCTTCCTCTACTTCTTCTTCTTCTTCTCTTCTTAATCTACAACTTCTTCTTCTACTACTACTTCTTCTTCTTCTTCTTTTTCTTCATCTTCTTCTTCTTCATTTTCCTCTTCTCCTTCTTTTTTCTTTGTCCTCTTCTTTTTCTTTCTTCTTCTCTTTCTTTTCTTCTTCTTCTATTTCCTATTCTTCTTCTTCTTCTTCTTCTACTACTTCTACTTGTTCTATTTCTTCTTCTTCTCCTTGTTCTTTTTCTTTTTCTTCTAATTCTTCTTCTTCTTCTTCTTTTTCATCTTTTTCTTCTTCTATTACATCTAATTCTTCTTCTTCTTAGTCTTCTTCTTCTGCTATTTCTTCTGCATCTCCTTCTTCTTCCTCATCTTAATCTTTTTCTTCCTCTTCCTTCTCTTCTTCTTCTTCTTAGTCATCATCATCTTCTTCTTCTTCTTCATCTTAATATTCTTCTTCATATTCTTCTTTCTCTTCATCATCATCTTCCTCTTAGTCTTCCACTTCTTCCATTTCTTCTTCTTCATCTTCTTCTTCTACTTCTTTTTCCTTCTTTTTCTTCTTCTTTCTTTCTTCTTCTTCTTCTTCTTCTTCTACTTCTTCTTGTTCTTCTACTTCATCATCTTCTTCCTCTACTTCTTGTCCCATCTTCTTCTTATTCTTCTTCCTGTTCTTCTTCCTCCCCTTCTTCCTCCTCTTCTTCCTCCTATCCTTCTTTTCCTTCTTCTTCTTCATCATCTTCTTTTACTCCATCTTCTTTTTCTTTTTATTTTTCTTCTTCTTCTTCTTCTTATTCTTCTTCTTCCACCTCTTCTTCTTTTTCCTCTTCTACATCTTTTTTATTCTTCTTCTTCTTCTTATTCTTCTTTTTCTTCATCTTCTTCCATTTCCTCTTCTTCTTGCCATTCTACTTCTTCATCAACATCATCATCTCATTCTTTTTCTTATTCTTCTTCTTCTTCTTCTTCTTTCCTCCCTCTTCTTCTTCTTCTTCATGTTCTTCTTCTTCTCCTTTACTTCTTCTTCTTCCTCCTCCACTTCTTCTTCATCTACTTCTTCCTCTTCTTATTCTTCTTCTTCCTTTTCTTCTTCTCCTTCCTCATCTTCTTCTTCTTCTTCCCCAACTTTTTCTTCTACATCTTCCTCTGCTTCCACTTCTACTCCTTCCTCATCTTGATCTTTCTCTTCCTCCTCGTCCTCCTCTCTTCTTCTTCTTCTTCTTCACCGACATCTTCTTCTTCTTCATTTTCTTCATCATTTTCTTTATTCCCTTCTTCTTCATCATCATCAACGTCATCATCAACATAATCTTCATCATCATCTTCCTCTTCTTCTTCTTCTTCTTCTTCTTCTTTTTCATCTTCTTCTTCTTCTTCTACTACTTCTTCTTCTTCTTGTTTTACTTCTTGTTGTTCTTCTTCTTGTTCATCTACTTCTTCTTCTTCTTCTTCTTCTTCTTTTTTCTTCTTCTTCTTCTTCTTCTTCTTCTTGTTCTTCTTATTCCCTTTCTTCTTCTTCATCTTCTTCTTCTTCTTCCTCTTTTTCTTCTTCTTCAACTTCTTTTTCGTTTTCTTCTTCTTCTTCTTCTTCTTCTAGTACTTCTACTTCTTCTTCTCCTTTATATTCTTCTTCTTTCTCTTCTTCTTCTTCTTCTTCTTCTTCTTCTTCATCTTCTTGAACTTCTTCTTTTTCTTCCTCATTTTCTTCTTCCTCTTCTTCTTCTTTGTCTTCTTCTAGAACTTCTTCTTCTTCTTCTCCTTGTTCTTCTTCTTCTTCTTCTTCGTCTTCTTCTTCTTCTTCTTCTTCATCTTCTTCAGCTTCTTTTTCTTCTTCGTTTTCTTCTTCCTCCTCCTCTTCTTCTTCAACTTCTTCTTCTTCTTCTTTTACTTCTTCCTCTTCTTCATCTTCCTCTTCTTCTTCTTCTTCTTGTTCTTCTTCTTCCTTTACTTCCTCTTCTGCCTCTTCTTCTTTTTCTTCATCCTCCTCCTCCTCTTCATCATCTTCTCCTTCTTCTTCTTCTTCAACAAATTCATCTTCTTCTTCATTTTCTTCTTTCTCTTTTTCTTCATCATCATCATCATCAACATAATCCTGAACATTCTTCCTTCTTCTTGTTCTTCTTCCTCTTTTTCTTCTTCTTCTTCTACTTCTTCTTCTTTTACTTTCACTTCTTCTTATTCTTCTTCTTCTTGTTCTTCTTTATGTTCTTATTCTTCTTCTTCTTGTTCTTCTCTTCTTCTTCTTCTTCTTCCACTACTTCTTCCCCTTCTCCTTATTCTTCTTCATGTTTTACTACTTCTTTATTTTCTGTTTCTTCTTCTTCGTCGTCTTCTACTTTTTCTTTTT
>JAIUJO010001325.1:30000-32500 GCA_023846275.1 Vanilla planifolia | reverse complement strand
TCCCTTTCTGCTTCTTCTTCTTCTTCTTCTTCTTCTTCTTCTCCCTCTTTTCCTTCTTCTCCTTCTCCTTGTTCTCTCTCTTATTCAACCGCTTCTTCTTCTTCTTCTTCTTTATCTTCTTTTTCCTCCTCTTCTTTTTCTTCCTCTTTTTCTTCTCCTTCTTGTTCTTCATCTTTTTATACTTCTTCTTCTTCTTCTTCTTCTACTACTACTACTACTACTACATTTTCTTCTACTTCTTCGAATTCTTCAAATTCTTCTTCTTCTTCTTCTTTTTCTTCTTCTTCTTCTTCTGTCTCTTCTTTTTCCTCTCATTTTTCTTCTTCTTCCTCTCCTTCTTCTTTTTCAACTACTTTTTCTTTTTCTTCTTTCTCTTTTTAATCTTCTTCATTTTCTTCATCATCATCTTCTTCTTCCTCCTCTTCTTCAACTTATTCATCATCATCATCATCACCATCGCCATCTTCTTCTTCTTCTTTTTCTTCCTTTTCTTGTTCTACTACTTCATCTTCGTCTTCTTCTTCTACTTCTTTTTCTTCTTCCTCTACTTAGTGTTCTTTTTCTTCTTCTTCTTCTTCTTCTTCTTCGTCTCCTTCTTCTCTTTCCTATTCTTCTGCTTCTTCCACTTCTTCCTCTTCTTCCTATTCATCTACATCTTCTTCCTCTTCTTCTTCTTCTTCTTCTTCTTCTTCCTCCTCCTCCTCTTCTTCTTCAACATTTTCATCTTCACCTTCTTCTACCTCCTCTTCTAATTCTTCATCTTCTTCATAGTCTTCTACTTCTTCTTCTACTCCTTCTTATTCTTCTTTTTCTTCTCCTCCTTTCTCTCCTTATTTTTGTGCTTCTTCTTCTTCTTCTTCTTCTTCTTCGTCTTCTTCTTCTTCAACTTCTTCTTCTTCTTATTCTTCTTCTTCTTCTTATTCTTCTTCTTTTTCTTCTCCTTTTTCTTCATCTTCTTCTTCTTCTTCTTCTTCTTTTTCTTCTTCTTTTACTTCTTCATCTTCTTCTTCTTCCTCTTCTTCTTTTTCTTCTTCATCATCATCATCATCATTGTTTTCTTCTTCTTCTTCTTCTTCTTCCTCTTCTTCATCTTCTACATCTTCTTCTCCTTCCACTTCTTTTACTTCTTCATCATCATAACCATCATCATCATCATGATCATCACAATCTTCTTCTTCTTCTTCCTCTTCTTCTTTTGCTTCTTCTTCTTCTTCTTCTTCTATTTCTTCTTCTTCTTCTTCTTCTTCTTCAGCTTCTTTTTCTTCTTCTTCTTCTTCTTCTTCTTCTTCTCCTTCTTCTTCTCTTTCTGATTCATCTGCATCTGCTTCTTCTTCTTTTTCTTTTTCTTTTTCTTCTTCTTTTTCTTTAACTTCTTCTTCCTCTTCTCCTTCATCTTCTTTTTTTGTTCTTCTTCTTCTTCTTCATCATCAACATTATCTTCTTCTTGTTCGTGTTCACCTTCTTCTTCTTCACTTTGTTCTTCTCCTTCTTCTTTTTCTTCTTCTTCTTCTTCTTCTTCTGATTCTTCTTTATCTTCTTTATCTTTTTTTTCTTCTCTTTCTTCTTCTTTTCCTTCTTCTTCATCTTCATCTTCTTATTCTTCTTCTTCTACTTCTTCCTCTTCTTCTTCTTCTTCTTCTTCTCTTTCTTCTTCTTCTCCTTCGCCTACTTCCTCTTTTTCTTCTTCTTCCACTTCCACTTCTTCTTCTTCATCTTCCTCTTCTTCCTTTTCTTTCTGCTCTATTCCTTCTTCATCTTCTTCTTCATCATCATCGTCATCTTCTTCTTCTCCTTGTTCTTCTTCTTCTTCTTCTTCTTCCTCTACTTCTTTCTCTTCTTCTTATTCTTCTTCTTGTTCTTCTACTTTTTCATCATCATCATTATCATCATCTTCTTCCTCTTTTTCTTGTTATTCCTCTTCTTCTTCTTCTTTTTCTTCCTCTTCTTCTTCTTCTTCTTCTTCTTCTTCTTCTCCATCTTCTTCTTCTCCTTCTTCGTCTTCTCTTTTTTCTTCTTCACCTTATTATTATTATTATTATTATTATCATTATTATTATTCTTCTTCTTATTATTATTATTATTATTCTGCTTCTTCTTCTTCTTCTTCTTCTTCTATTTCTTCCTTTTCTTCTTCTTCTTCTTTTTATAATCCGTCTCCTTCTTCTTCTTCTTCTTCTTCTTCTTTTTCTTCTATTCTTCATCTTCTTGTTCTTCCTCTACTTCTTCTTCTTCTTCTTCTTCTTCTGCTTCCTCAACAACATCATAATCATCATCATCTTCTTGTTCGCCTTCTTCTTCTTTTTCTTCTTCTTCTTCTTTTACTTCTTCTTCTTCTAATTCTTCTTCTTTTTCTTCTTCTTCTTCTTCTCCTTCTCCTACTTCTCATTACTCTCCTTTTGATTCCTCCTCATCATCATCATCTTCTTCTTCTTCTTCTTGTTCTTTCTCTTTATCATCTTCTTCTTCTTCTCCTTTATCTTCATTTTGTCATTGTTGTTCT
>JAIUJO010001325.1:0-5000 GCA_023846275.1 Vanilla planifolia | reverse complement strand
GAAATCGAAGAAGAAGAAGAAGAAGAAGAAGAAGAAGAAAAAGAATAAGAGGAAGAAGAAGAAGTTGAAGAACAAGAAGAGCTAGAAGAGGAAGAAGAAGAAAAAGAAGAAGAAGAAGGAAAAGAGAAAGAAGAGGAAGAAGAAGAGGAAAAAGAAGAAGAAAGAACAAGATGAAAAAGAAGAAGAAGAAGAGGAAGATGAAGGCAAATAAGAAGAAGAAGAAAAGGAAGAAAAAGAAGATGAAGAAGAGGATGCAGAAGAAGAAGTAGAAGAAGAATAAGATGACAAAAAAGAAGAAAAAAAGGTGAAGAGGAAGCAAAAAAAGGATAAGGAGAAGAAGAAGTGGAAGAACAAGAAGAAGAAGAAGGAGAAGATGAAGAAGAAGAAGATGAAGAAGAAGTAAAAGAAGAGGTTGAAAAAGAAGAAGAAGAAAAAGAAGAAGGAGAACAAGAAGAAGAAGAAGAGGAAGAAGAAGAGGAAGAAGAAGAAGAAGAAGAGGAGGAAGAAGACGTAGAAGAAGAAGAACAACAACAAAGAGAAGTAGACAAAGTAGAAGAAGAACAAGAAGAAGAAGAAGAAAAGGAAGAAGAAGATGGAGAAGAAGATGAAGAAAGAAGGGAGGAGGAAGAAGAACAGAAAGAAGGAGAAAAAGAAGAGGAAGAGGAAGAAGTTGCAAAAGAAGAAGAAGAAGAAGATCGAGAAGAAGATGAAGAAAAGGAAGAAGAAGAAGAAGATGAAGATGAAGAAGAAGGAGAGGTAGAAGAAGAAGAAAGAGGAGAAGAAGAAGAAGAAGAAATGGAGGGGAAGAAGAAGAACAAGAAGATGATGAAGAAGAAGCGAAGGAGAAAGAGAAGAAGAAGAAGAAGAAGAAGAGGTGGAAGAAGAAGAAAAAGGAGAAGAAGAAGAAGAAGAAAAGAAGAAGTCAAAGAGGAAGAAGAAGAAGAAGAATAAGATGAAGATGATGAAGAAGAAGAAGAAGAAAAAGAAGAAGAAGAAGAAGAGGGAGAAGAAGCAGAAGAGGAAGAAGAAGAAAGAGAAGAAGAATGAGAAGAAGAAGGAAAGAAGTATAAGATGATGAAGACTAAGAAGAAGAAGAAGAAGAAAAAGAAGAAGAAGAAAAAGATGTAGAAATAGAAGAAGAAGAAGATGATGAAGTAATAATAGACGAACAAGAAAAAGAAGAAGAAGGAAAAGAAGAAGAAGAAATAGAAGAAGAAGAAGAAGAAGGAGAAAATGAAGAAGAAGAAGAAGAAAGAGAAGAAAAAGGTGAAGAAGAAGTGGAGGAAGGAAAAGAAGAGGAAGAAGAAGAGGAAGAAGAAGAAGTTGTTGATGATGAAGGAGAAGAAGATGTGGAACAAGAATTGTAAGAAGAAGAGGAACAAGATGAAGAAAGAAGAAGAAGACGAACAAGAAGACGAAGAAGAAGAAGAAGAAAAGGTAGAAAAAAAGATGAAGAAGAGGAAGCAGAAGAAGAAGAAAAGGAAGAACAAGAAGAAGAAGAAAAAGAAGAAAAAAAAGGAGAGGGGGAAGAAAAAGTGGGAGAAAGAGAAGAAGAAGAGGAAGAAGAAGACGAAGAAAAAGAAGTAGAAGAAGAAGAAGAAGAGGAAGAAGAAAGAGAAGGAGAAGAAGAAGTAGAAGAAGATGTAGAAGAAGAGGAAGAAGAATAGGAAGAAGAAGAAGAACAAGAGGAGGAAGAAGAAGAAGAAGAAGAAGAAGAAGAAGAATAAGAAGAAGAAGAAATGGAAGAAGAAGAACAAGAGAAACAAGAAGAGAAGAAGAAGGAGGAGAAGAAGAAGAAGAAGAAGAAGGGGAAGAAGTAGTAGAAGAACTAGAAGAAGAAGAAGAAGAAGAAGAAGAAGAAGACGAAAAAGAAGAAGAAGAAGAAGAAGAAGACATAGAAGAAGAAAAGAAAAAGAACGACAACTATAAGAAGAAAAGGAGAAAGAAGTAGTAGAAGAAGAAGAATAAGTAAAGAAATAAGAATAGGAAGAAGTACAAGAAGAAGAAGAAGAAGAAGAGCGAGAAGAAGAAGAAGAAGAATAAAAAAAAGAAGAAGACGAAGACAAGAAGAAAAAGAAGAAGAACAAGTGGAAGTAGTAGTAGTAGTAGAAGAAGAAGAAGTAGACGAAGAATATGTAAAAGAAGAATAAGAAGAAGAAGAAGAAGAAGAAGAAGAGGTAAAAAAAAGGAAGACAAAAGAGATGTAGAAAAGAAGAAGAAGGACAAGAACAAGAAGAGAAGAAGACGAGGAAGAAGAAGAAGGGGAAGAAGAAGATGAAGAAGTAGAATAGGAAGAAGAAGACGAAGAAAAAATAGAAGAAGAAGAAGAAGAAGAAGAGGAGAGAAGAAGGAGGAGAAAAAGAAGAAGAAGAAAGGGGAGAGAAGAAGAAATGGAGTTGGACGAAGTAAAAGAAGAAGAGGAAGAAAAAGAAGAAGAAGAAGAAGAAGAAGAAGAAGAAAAAGAAAAGCAGAGGAGGAAGAAGAAGATGGAGAAGGAGAAGAAGAAAAGGAAGAATAAGAAGAAGAGGAGGAAGAAGAAGAAGCAAAAGAAGAAGAAGAAGAAGAAGAAGAAGAGCAAGGAGAAGAAGAATCGAAAGAAGAAGAAGAAAAAGAACAAGAAGAAGAAGAAGAAGAGGAAGAGGAAGAGGAAGGAGAAGAAGAGCAAGAAGAAGAAGAAGAAGATGATGAAGAAGAAGATGATGAGGAACACGAAGTGTAAGTAGATGAGGGACAAGATGAAGAAAGAAGAAGAAGAAGAAGAAGAAGAAGAAGAAGAAGACGATGAAGAAGAAGAAGGAAAGGTAGAAAAAGAAGATGAAGAAGAGGAAGTAGAAGAAGATGAAGAGGAAGAAGAACAAGTCAATGAAGAAAAAGAAGAAAATGGAGAGAAGGAAGAAAAAGAAGAAGATGAAGAAGAAGAAGAAGAAGAAGCAGAAGAAGAAGAAGAAGAAGAAGAAGAAGAAGAAGAAGAAGAAAAAGAAGATGGAAGAGAAGAAGAAGAAGAAGAAGAAGATGATGATGATGAAGAGGAAGAAGAAGAGGAAGATGAAGAAGAATAAGAAGAAGAGGAAGAAGCAGAAGAAGAAGAAGAAGAAGAAGAAGAAGTAGAAGAAGAACAAGAGAATGAAGAAGAGAAGAAGAAGGAGAGGGAGAAGAAGAAGAAGAAGAATAGGAAGAAGAAGTAGAAGACCTAGAAGAAGAAGAAGAAGAAGAAGAAGAAGAAGAACAAGAAGCCGAAAAAGAAGAAGAAGAAGAAGAAGAAGACGTAGAAGAAGAAGAAAAGAACAATAAGAATTAGAAGAAAAGGAGGAAGAAGCAGAAGAAAAAGAAGAATAAGTAGAGAAAGAAGTAGAGGAAGAAGTAAAAGAAGAAGTAGAAGAAGAAGAGCAAGAAGAAGAAGAATAAGAAAAAGAAGAATAAGAAAAAGAAGAAGAAAACAAAGATAAGAAGGAAGAAGAAGACAGATAAGAAGAAGAAGAAGAAAAAGAAGTAGTAGTATAAGAAGAAGAAGTAGATCAAGAATAAGTAGTAGAAGAAGAAGAAGAAGAGGAAGAGGTAAAAATAAGAAGAAGAAGAGATGTAGAAAAAGAAGAAGAACAAGAACAAGAAGAGAAGAAAACAAGGAAAAACAAGAAGGGGAAGAAGAAGAAGAAGAAGAAGAAGAATTAGGAAAAGAAGAAAAAAATGAAGAAGAAATAGAAAGAAGAAGAAGAAGAAGAAGAAGAAGAAGAAGAGGAAGGAGAAGAAAAAGAAGAAATGGTGCAAGAAGAAGAAGAGAGATAAGAAAAAGAAGAAGAGGAAGAATAACAAGAAGAGGAAGAAGAAGAAGAAGAAGAAGAAGAAACACAAGAAGAAGAAGAACAAGAAGAAAAGGAGAGGAGGAAGAAGAAGAGGGAGAAAGAGATGAAGAAAAGGAAGAATAAGAAGAAGAGGAAGAACAAGGAGACGAAGAATAGGAAGAAGAAGAAGAAGAACAAGGAGAAGAAGAAGAAGAAAATGGTAGAAGAAGAAGAAGAAGAGCAGGAAGAAGTAGTAGTAGAAGAAGAAAAAGAAGAAGAAGAAGAAAAAAGAAAGAGAAGAAGAGGAAGAAGCAGATGTAGAAGAAGAATAAGAAGAAGAATAAGAATAAGAAGAAGAAGAAGAAGAAGAAAACAAAAAGGAAGAAGAAGACAGAGAAGAAGTAGAAGAAGAAGAAGTACTAGTAGAAGCAGAAGAACTAGATGAAGAAGAAAAAGAAGAAGAAAAAAACAAGAAGAAGAAGAAGAAGAAGAGGTAGAAGAAAAGGAAGAAGAAGATTAAGAAGAAGATAGAGAAGAAGAAGATAAAGAAGAGCAGGAGAAAAAAGAAGAGGAAGAAGAAGGAGAAATAAAAAAGGAAGAAGAAGAAAAAAGAGTAGTAGTAGAAGAAGAAGAAGAAGAAAAATAAGAAGAAAACAAAGGAGAAGAAGATGCAGAAGAAGAAGAAGAATAAGAAGAAGTAGTAGAAGAAGAAGAAGATGAATAAAAATTAGAGGAAGAAGAAGATGAATAAGAAGAAGAAAAAGAAGAAGAGGAGCATGAAGAAGAGGAGTAAGAGGAGTTAGAAGAGGAAGAAGAAAGAGAGGAGAAGAAGAAGAAGAAGGAGGAGAAGAAGAAGTAGAAGAAGGAGAAGAAGAAGGAGAAGAAAAAGGACAAGAAGTAGAAGGAGATGAAGACAAAGAAGAAGAAGAAGAAGAAGAGGAAGAAGAAGTAAAAGGAGTAGAAATAGAAGCAGAAGGAGATGAAGTAATAGTAGATGAAGAAGAAAAAGAAGAAGGTGAAGAAGAAGAAGAAAAAGAAGAAGAATATGAAAAAGAAGAAAAAGAAGAAAAAGAAGTGGAAGAAGAAGAAGAAGAAGGAGAAGGAGAAGAAGAAGAAGAGGAAGGAGAAGAAGAGGGAGAAGAAGGAGGAGGAGGTAGAGAAGAAGAAGATGGAGAAAAAGAAGAGGAAGAAGAAGAAGAAGAAGAAGTAGAAGAAGACGAA
>JAIUJO010001478.1:40000-42500 GCA_023846275.1 Vanilla planifolia | reverse complement strand
CTTCTTCCTCTTCTTCTCCTTCTTCTTCTTCTCCTTCTTTTCCTTCTTCTTCTCCTTCAACTTCTTCTTTTTCTTCTTCTTCATCATCATCATCATCATCATGAACTTCTTCTTCTTCGTCTTCTTCTTCTAGCACTTGTTCTTCTTATAATTCTTCCTCTTATTGTTCTTCTTCTTGTTGTTCTTTTTCTTCTTCTTCCTCATCTTAAAATTCTTCTACTAGTTCTTCTTCTTCTTCTTCTTCTTCGTCTTCCCTTTCTTCTTCTTCTTCAACAACTTCTTCTTCTTCTTCTTCTTCTTCTTCTTATTTCTCGTCTTCTTCTTTTGCTTCACCTTCTTCTTCTCCTTCTCCTTCTCCTCCTCCTCCTTCTTCCTCTTCTTCTTCATCAACATCCTTTTTATTCTTCTTCTTCTTCCACTTCGACTTCTTATTCTAATTCTTCTTCCACTTATTCTTCTGCTTCTTCTCCTACTTCTTCTTCTTCTTCTTCTTCTTCCTCCTCCTCTTCTTACTACTCTATGACTTCTTCTTTTTCTTCTTTTTCTTCTTCTTCCTCTTCTACTTGTTCTTCTTCTTCATCTTCTTTGTCTTCTTTTTCTTCTTCTTCTTCACCATTTTCTTCTTCTTCTTCTTCTTGTTCTTCTTCTTATTTTTCATCATCTTTTTTTCTCCTTCTATTTCATCTTCTTCTCCTTCTTCTTCTTCTTTTTCATCTTCTGCTTCTTCTTCTTCTTCTTCTTCTACTTCTTCTTCCTATTGTTTTGCTTCTTTTTTCTCTTCTTCCTTTTCTTCTTCTTCTTCTTCTCCTTCTTCTTTTTCTCATTTTTTTTCTTCTCTTCTTCTTCTTCCTCTTCTACTTCTTTCTCTTCTTCTTCTTCCTTCTCTTCTTCATCTTTTTTTTCTTCTTCTTCTTCTTCTTCATCTTCTTCTTCTTCTTCTCTTCTTTTTCTTCTTCTTCTTCTCCTTCTTCTTCTATTTCTTCTTCTTCTTCTTCATCTACTTTTTCTTTTTCATTATCATCATCATCTTCTTCTTCTTCTACTTCTTCTTCTTGTTTTTCATCAACTTTTTTTTCTTCTTCTTCTTTTTCTTTTTCTTCTTCATCATCTTCTTCTTCTTCTTCTTCTCTTTCTACTTCTTCTCCTTCTTCCTCTTCTCCTTCATCCTCTTCTTCTTCTTCTTCTTCTTCATCTTCATCATCATCATCTGCTTCTTCTTCTTGTTGTTCATCTTCTTCGTCTTCCTCTTCTTCTTTTTCTTCTTCTTCTTCATCGTCTTCCTTTCCTTTTTCTTCTACCACTTCTTCTTCTTCTTCTTCTTTTTCATCATCTTCTTCTTCTTTTTCTTCTTCTTCTTGTCCTTCGTCTTCTTCTCCTTCTCCTTCTTCTTCTTTTTCTTCTTCTTTTTTCTTCTTTTTCTTCTTCTTGCTCTTCTTCTTCTTCCCCCACTTCTTCTTCTTCTTCTTCCTCTTCATCTTCTTTTTCTTGTTCTTGTTCTTCTTCTTCTTCTTCTTCTTCTTCTCTTCTTCTTCTTCTTCTTCGTTTTCTACTAGTTCTTCCACTTCTTCTTCTTCTTGTTCTTCTTCTTCTTCTTCTTCTTCTTCTTCTTCTTCTTCTTCTTCTTCTTCTTCTTCTCCTTCTTCTTCTTCTTCTTCTTTTTCTTCTGCTTCTTCTTCTTCTTCTTCCTCCTCTTCTTATTAATCTGCTACTTCTACTCTTTCATCCTCTTCTTCTTCTTCTTAATCTTATTCTTCTTCCTCTTATTCTTTTTCTTCTTCTTCTTCTTCTCCTCATTATTCTTCTACTTCTTAATCTTCTTCTCCATGTTCTTCTTCTTCTTCTTCTCCTTCTCCTTCATCTTCTTCTTCTTCTAATTCTTCTTCCTTATTTTCTTCTTCTTCTTCTTCTTATTCTTCTTCTTCATCTACTTCTTCTCCTTCTCCTTGTACTTCTTCTTCTTCTTCTTCTTTTTCTTCATAATCATCTTCTTCTTTTTCTCCTTCTTCTTCTTCTTCTTCTTCTTCTTCTTCTTCTTCTTCTTCTTACTATTCTTCTGCTTCTTCTTCTTCGTCTTCTTCTCCTTCTCCTTCTTCTTTTTCTACTTCCTCTTCTTCTTTGCCTTCTACTTCTTCTTCTTCCTCTTCCTCCTCTTTTTCTTCTACTTCTTCTACTTCATCTTCTATTTTTTCTTCTTGTTCTTTTTAATCTTCTTCTTCTTCCTCTTCCTCTTCTTTTCTTCTTCTTCTTCTACCATTGCTTCGTTTTATTTTTCATCTTCCTCTTCTTATTCTTTTTCTTCTTCTTCTTCTTCATCTTCTCCTAATTTTCCTTCTTCTTCTACTTCTTTTTCTTCTTCCTCTTTATCATCATCTTCTTCTCCATCATCTTCTTCTTTTTTTTCTTCTTCTTCTTCTTCTTCTACTTCTTCTACCTCTTCTTCTTCTTCGTCTTCTTGTTCCTCTTCTTCTTCTTTTTCTTATTATTCCTCATCTTCTTCTTC
>JAIUJO010001478.1:17500-25000 GCA_023846275.1 Vanilla planifolia | reverse complement strand
TTTCCTTCTTCTTCTTCTACGGCTTCTTCGTCTTCCTTTTCTTCATTTTCCTCATCTTCTTCTTCTTCTTCTTCTTCTTCTTGTTCTACTTCTTCTTCTTCTTCTTCTTCTTCCTCTTCTTCTTCTCCTTTTTCTTCTTCTTCCTTGTCTTCTTCTTCTTCTTTTTCTTCTTTGTCTTCTTGTTCTTCTTCTTCTCTTCTTTCTTATTCTCTCTCTTCTTCTTCTCCTTCATCCTCTACTTCTTCTTCTTCATCATCTTGATCATCAACATCAACATCATCATCTTCTTCTTCTTCTTCTTCTTCTTAATCATCATCTTCTTCTTCTTCTTCTTTTCTTCTTCTTCCTCTTCTTCTTCTTATACTTCTTCTTCTTCATCTTCTTGTTCTTCTTCCTCTTCCTCTTCTTACAATTCTTCTCCTTCTTCTTCTTCATCTTCTTCTTCTTGTTCTTGTTCTTCTTCTTCTTCTTCGTCTTCTTCTTCTACTTCTTCTTCCTTTTCTTCCTCTTCTTCTTCTACTTCTTCTACTTCGTCTTCTATTTTTTCTTCTCCTTCTTTTTGTTCTTCTGCTTCTTCTACCTCTTCTTTTTCTTCTTCTTCTTCTACTACTGCTTCTTTTGATTTTTCTTCTTCTTCTTCTTCTTAGCCTTCTTCTTCTACTTCTTCTTCTTCTCCTCCTCCTTTTCCTTCTTCTTCTTCTTCTTCTTCTTCTTCTTCTTCTACTTCTTATTTTCTTCTTCTTCTTCCTCTTCCTCTTCTTTTTCTTCTTCTTCCTTGTCTTCTTCTTCTTCTTCTTGTCCATATTATTCTTCTACTTCTTCTTCTTCATCATCTTCTTGTTCATCTTCTTCTTCTTCTTCTTCTTCTTCTTCTTCTCCTTCTTCTTCTTCTTCTTCTTCTTTATTTTCTTCTTCTTCTTCTTCTTCTTCCTCTTCATCTTCTTTTTATTCTTCATCGTCTTCTTCTCCTTCTCTTTCTATTTCTTCTTCCACTTCTTCTTCATAATCATCTTCTTCTTTTTCTCCTTCTTCTTCTTCTTCTTCTTCTTCTTCTTACTATTCTTCTGCTTCTTCTTCTCCTTCTTCTTCTGCTTGTCCTTCTTATCTACTTCTACTTCTTCTTTGCCTTCTTCTTCTTCTTCTTGTTCTTCTTGTTCTTCTTCCTCTTCTTCCTCTTCTACTTCTACTTCTTTTGGTTTGTCTTCTATTTTTTTCTTCTCTTTCTTTTTGTTCTTCTTCTTCTTCTTCTACCCCTTCATTTTCTTCTTCTTCTTCTACTACTGCTTCTTTTTATTTTTCTTCTTCTTCTTCATCATCTTATTATTCTTCTTCTTCTCCTCCATTTCCTTCTTCTTCTACTACTTCTTCTTCTTCCTTTTCTTCCTTTTCCTCATCTTCTTCATCTTCTTCTACTTCTTATTCTTCTTCGTCTTCTTCTTCTTCTACTTCCTCTTCTTCTTCTTCCTCCTCTTCTTCTTCTTTTATTTCTTTTTCCTTGTCTTCTTCTTCTTTTTCTTCTTCGTCTTGTTGTTCTTCTTCTTCTCTTTCTTCTTGTTCTCCTTCTTCTTCTCCTCCTTCATCCTCTTCTTCTTCTTCTTCTTCTTCTTCATCTTCATCATTATCATCATCTTCATCTTCTTCTTCTTCTTCTTCATCTTAATTATCATCTTCTTCTTCTTCTTCTTCTTCATCTTAATCATCTTCTTCTTCTTCTTCTTTTCCTCTTCTTCCTCTTCTTCTTCCTCTACTTCTTCTTCTTCTTCTTCTTCTTCTTCTTCTTCTTCCTCTTCCTCTTGTTACAATTCTTCTACTTCTTCCTCTTCTTCCATTTCTTCTTTTCTTCTTCTTCTTCTTCATCTTTCGTTTCTTTTTCTTCTTCCACTTCTTCTCCTTCTTCTTCTTATTCTTCTTCTGCTTCTTCTTCTTCTTCTTCTTCTTGTCCTTCTTCATGTCCTTCTTCTTCTTCTTCTTGTTCTTCATTTTCTGCTTCTTATTATTATTCTTCTTCAACTTCTTCTTCTTCTTCTTGTTCTTCTTCTTCTTGTTCTTCTTCTCGCTTTTCTTTTTCTTTCCCCTCTTCTTCTTCTTCTTCTTCTTCCTCTTCATTTTCTTTTTCTTCTTCTTCTTCTTCTTCTTCTTCTTCTTCTTCATCTTCTTCTTCTTCTTCTCTTCCTCTTCTTCTTCTTCCTTTTCTACTTCTTCCTCTTCTTCTTCTTCCTTTTCTACTTGTTCCTCTTCTTCTTCTTCCTCTTTGTCTTCCTCTTCTTCTTCTTCTTCTTCTTCTTCTTATTCTTCTTCCTCTTCTACTACTTCACCTTCTTCTTCTTCTTCTTCTTTTTCTTCTACTTCTTTTTTTCTTCTTCTTCTTCTTCTTCTTCTTCTTCCTCTTCTTCTATTCTTCTTATTCTTCTTCTTCATCATCTTCTTCTTCTTCTTCTTGTTCTTCGTATTCTTATTCTTCTACTGCTTATTATTCTTCTTCTTCTTCTCCTTATTATTCGTTTACTTCTTCTTCTTCATCTTTTTATTCAACTTCTTCTTCTTCTTCTTCTTCTTCTTCTCCTTGTTCTTTTACTTCTTCTTCTTTATTTTCAGATTCTTTTTCTTGTTCTTCTTGTTCTTTTTATTCTTCATCATCATCTTCTTCTTCATCGACTTCTTCTCCTTCTACTTCTTCTACCACTTCTTCTTCTTCTTCTTCATAGACATCTTCTTCTTTTTCTCTTTCTTCTTCTTCTTCTTCTTCTTCTTTTCTTCTTACTATTCTTTTGCTTCTTCTTCTCCTTCTTCTTCTGCTTGTCCTTCTTCTATTTCTACTTATTCTTTCTCTTCTTCTTCTTCTTCTTCTTCTTCCTCTTCTTCCTCTTCTTCTTCTACTTCTTCTACTTTGTCTTCTATTTTTTCTTCTCCTTCTTTTTGTTGTTGTTGTTCTTCTTCTTCTACCTCTACTATTTCTTCTTCTTCTTCTTCTTATTCTTCTTCTTCTCCTCCTTTTCCTTCTTTTTCTACTTCTTCTTCTTCCCTTTCTTCCTTTTCCTCATTTTCTTCTTCTTTTTCCTCGTCTTCTTCTTCTTCTTTCCTTTCTCATCTTCTTCCACTTCTTCTTTTTCTTCTTACTCTTCATCATCTTCTTCTTCTTCTACTTTTTCTTCTCTTCTTCTTCTTCTTCTTTTGCTTCAACATCTTCTTCTTCTTCTTCATCATCTTCTCCTTCTACGTCTTCTTCTTCTTCTTTTTCTTCTTCATGATCTTCTTCTTCTTCTTCTTCCTCTAATTCTTCTTCCTCTTATTCTTCTTCTTCTTCCTCTTCCTCCACCTCCTCCTCTTCTTGGTTTTCATGTTCTTGTTGTTGTTCTTCTTCTTCTTCTTCTTCTTCTTCTTCTTTTTCTTCTTCTTCTTCTACTACTTCTTCTTCTTGATCAACTTATTATTCACCTACTTCTTCTTCTTCTTTTTCTCATTCTTCTTCTACTTCTCCTTCTTCTTCTTCTCCTTCTTCTACTTCTCCTTCTACTTCTCTTTCTTCTTTTTCTTCTTCTTCTTCTTCTTCTTCTTAATCTTCTTCGTCATCATCATCATCATCATCTTCTTCTTCTTCTTCTTCTTCTTCTTCTTCTTCTTCTTCTTCTTCTTCTTGCTTTTCTTCTTCTTCCTCTTCTTCTTCTTCATCATCATCTTTCTCTTCTTCTTCTCCGTATTCTTCTTCTTCTTCTCTTTATTCTACTACTTCTTCTTCATCTTCTTCTTCTTCTTGTTGTTCTCCTTCTTCTTATTCTTCTTCTTCTTTGACTTCTTTTTCTTTCTCTTGTACTTCTTTTTGTTCTTATGCTTCTTCTTCTCCTTATTCCTCTTCTTACAAATCATCTACTTTTTTTCTTCTACATCTTCTTCTTCTTCTTCTTTTTCTTGTTCTTCTTCTCCCTCTACTTCTTCTTCTTGTTGTTGTTATACTTCTTCTTCTTCTACATATTTTTCTACTTCTTCTTCTTCTTATTCTTATTCTTCTTCTTCTTCTACCTTTTCTTCATCCTCTTCTTCTTCTATTATTTTGTCTTCTTTTTTTCTTCTTCTTCTTCCTCATCTCCCACTTCATCTTCCTCTTCCTCTACTACTTCTTCTGCTTCTATTTCTTCTTCTTTTTCTTCTTTCTCCTCTTCTTCTTCTTCTTCCTCATTTTCTACTTCCTTCGCTTCTTCTTCTTCTTCTTCTTCTTCTCTTCTTGTTTTTCTTCCTCTTCTTCTTCTTCTTCCTCTTCTTCTTATTCTTCTTCCTCTTGTTCTTCTTTTTCATCTTCTTCTTCTTCCCCTTCTTTTTCTTCTTTTCTTCTACTACTACTTCTTCTTCTCCTTCTTCTTCTTCTTCGCCGTCTTTTTCTTCAACTTCTCCTTCTCGTTCTTCTTCTTCTTCTTCTTCTTCTTCTTCTTCTTCTTCTTCTTCTTCCTGTTCTTCTTCTTCTTTTTCCTCTCCTTCTTCTTCTTTTTAATCATCTTCTTCTTCCTCTTCGCCTTCTTCTTCTTCTTCTTTTTCTTCTTCTTCCTCTTCTAGCCATTCTTCTTCTTCTTCTTCTTCTTCTTCTTCTTCTGCTTCTTCTTCATCTTCTTCTTGTTTTTCTTCTTCATCTTCTTTTACTTCTTCTTCTTCTACTTCTTCTTCTTGATCATCATCATCATCATCATCATCTTCTTCTTCTTCTTCATATACTTCCTCTTCTTTTTCTTCTTCTTCTCCTACTTCTTCTTCTCCTTCTTCTACTTCTCCTACTTCTTCTTCTCTTACTTCTTCTTGGTCTTCTTTTTCTTCTTCTTCTTCTTCGTTGCCTTCTTCTTCTACTTCTTCTTCTTCTTTTTCTTCTTCTTCTTCTTTTTCTTCTCCTTCTTCTTCTTCTTCTTCCTCCTCTTCTTCTATTTATTCCTCATTTTCTTCTTATTCTTCATCATCATCATCATCATTTTCTTCTTCTTCTTCTTCTTCTTCTTCTTCTTCTTCTTTTTCTTCTTGTTCTTGTTCTTGTTCTTCTTCTTTTTTACTTCTACTTCCTCTTCTTATTATTCTTCTACTTGTTGTTGGTGTTTTTCTTCTTCTTCTTCTTCTTCTTCTTCTTCTTCTTCTTGTTCTTATTCATCTTTTTCTCCTTCGCGTTCTTCCTCTTCATCTACTTCTACCCCTTCTTCTTCTTCTCCATCTTCTTCTCCTTCTTCTTCTCCTCCTTCTTGTTCTTCTTCTTCTACTACTTCTTCTGCTTCTGCTGCTTGTTATTCTTTTTGTATTTCGTTTTCTTCTTCTTCTTCTTCTTCTTCTTGTTCTTATTCATCTTCTTCTCCTTCGCCTTCTTCCTCTTCATCTACTTCTACCCCTTCTTCTTCTTCTCCATCTTCTTCTCCTCCTTCTTGTTCTTCTTCTTCTACTACTTCTTCTGCTTCTGCTACTTGTTATTCTTTTTGTATTTCGTTTTCTTCTTCTTCTTCTACTCCTTTTTTTCTTCTTGTAATTCTTTTTCTTCTTGTTTTCCTTCTACTTCTTTTTCAACTTCTACTTCTTTATCATCTTCTTCTTCTTCTTCTTATCCTTCTTCTTCTCCTTCTTCTTCTCCTTCTTCTTCTTCTTCCACTTTTTCTTCTTCCTTGTCTTCTTCTTTTTTGTCTTCTTCTGCCTCTTCTTCTTTTTCTTCTTCTTCCTTTTCTTTTTCTTCTTCTTCTTCTTCTTCTTCTTCTTCTTCTTCCTCTTCTCTTTTTCTTCTACCTTATCTTCTTCTACTTATTTTTTTTCTTTCTCTACTTCTTCTTCTTCTTCACATCTTCTTTTTCTTCTTCTTCTTGCTCTTCCTCTTCTTCTTACTCCTCTTCTTTTTCTCCTTGCTCTTCTTCCTCTTCTTCTTCTTCTTCATTATCAACTTCATCTTCTTCCCCTCATTCTTGTTCTTCTTCTTCAACTACTTCTTCTTCTTCTTTGTCTTCGTCTTCTTCTATTACTTCTACTTCTTCTTAATTTTCTTCTTGTTCTTCTTCTTCTTCATCTTCTTCTTCTTGTTCTTCTTCTTCTTCTTCTTCATCATCTTCTTGTTCTCCACCTCCTCCTTCTTCCCCTTCTTCTTCTCCTTCATTTTCTTCTTCTTCTTCTTCTTCTTCTTCTTCTTCTTTTCTTGTTCTTCTTTTTATTCCTCTTGTTCTTCATCTTCTTCTTCTTCTTCCTTTTCTTCATCATCATAATCATCATCATCATCTTCTTCTTATACTTCTTCTTCTTCTTCTTCTTCTTTTCTTCTTATTCTTCTTCTTCTTCTTCATCTTCATATTCTTCTTCTTCTTCTTCTTCTTCTTCTTCTTCTTCTTCTTATTCTTCTTCTTCATCTTCCTTTTCTTTTACTTTTTCTTCTTCTTCCTCTTCTTCTTCATTTTTGTCTTCTTCTTCCTCATCGTTTTCTCCTTCTTCCTCTTCCTCTTTAACTTCTTCTTCTTCCCCTTCTTCTTCTTCTTCCTCTACTTCTTCTTCCACTTTTTTTATTCATCATCCTTTTCTTCTTCTTTTTCCTCTTTTTTTCTTCATCTTCTTCTTCTTCTTCGTTGCCTTCTTCTTCTCCTTCTTCTTCTTTTTCTTCTTCTTCTTTTTCTTCTTATTGTTCTTTTTCTTTTTCCTCTTCTTCTTTTTCTTCTTCATCATCATCTTCTTCTTCCTATACTTCTTCTTCTTCTTCTACTTCATCTTATTCTTCTTCTTTTTCTTCTTCTTCTCCTTTTTCTTCTCCTTCTTCTTCCTCTTCTTATCGTTCTTCTACTTCTTGTTATTATTATTATTATTATTATTGTTATTATTCTTGTTTTTCTTCGTCTACGTTTTCTTCTTCTCATTCTTATTCTTCGCCTTCTTGTTCTTTTCCTTATGTTCTTCTCCTCCTTCTTCTTTTTGTTTTTGTTCTTATTCTTGTTCTTCTTTTTCTTCTTCTTCTCTTCTTCTTCCTCGTATTCTTCATCTTCAACTTCTTCTTCCTATTCTTGTTCTTCTTCTTCTTCTTGTTCTTCTTCTAATTTTTCTTCTTCGCCTTCCTCGTCTTCTTTTTCCTATTTTTCTTCTTCTTCTTTCTCTTCTTCTTCTTGTACTTCTTTTTCTTCTTCTTATTCTTCTTCCTCCTCATCTTCTTCTTCTTCTTCTTCTTCTTCTACTGCTTCTTCTTTTTCTTCTACGTGCTTTTGTTCTTCTTCTACTTCATCTTCTTCTTCTTCCTCTTCTTCATCTTCTTCTTTTTCTTCTACTTCTTCTTGTGCTACTTCCTCTTCTTGTTCATCATCAACTTCTTCTTATTCTTGTTCTTCTTCATTTTCTTCTTCTTATTATTCTTCTTATTCTTCTTCTTCTTCTTCTTCTTCATCTTCTTCTTCCTCTTCTTCTACCACATTTTCTACTTCTTCTTCTTTTTCTTCATCTTCTTCTTCTACATCTTCATCTTCTTCTTCCTCGCTTACTTCTTGTTCTTCTTCTTCTTCGTCTTCTTCTTCTTCTTCCTTT
>JAIUJO010001478.1:7500-10000 GCA_023846275.1 Vanilla planifolia | reverse complement strand
TTCTTCTTCTTCTTCTTCTTCTTCTACTTAATGATCTTCTTCTTCCTTCTCTTCCTTTTCTTCTTCTTCTCTTTCTTCATCTTCCCCTGTTTTCTCCTTCTTGTTCTTCTACTTCTTCTTCTTCAACTTCTCCTTGTTATCCTCCTCCTCCCTCTCTTACCTCTTCTTCTTCTTCCTCATCTTCTTCAACTTTTCTACAACTTTTTCTTCTTCTTATTCTTTTTCCTCCTCTTCTTCTTCATCATCTTGTTCTGCTTCTTCTTCTTCTCCTTCGTCTTTTTCTTCTTATTCTTCTTCCACATTTTATTCCACCTCATCTTCTTTTTCTACTTATTCTTCTTCATATTCTTCTTCTTGTTCTATCTCTTCTTCTTACACTTCTTCATTAGCATCCTATACTTCTTCTTTTTTCTCTTCTTCTTCTTCTTCTTCATCATCTTCTTCCTCGTCATCTTTATCTTCTTCTTCTTCTTCTTTTTCCTCTGCTTCATCATCATCATCATCATCATCATCATCTTCTTCATCTTCTCCATCTTCTTCTTCTTCTTCCTCCTCCTCTTCTCCTTCTTCTACTTCTTCTTCAACATCATCATCGTCTTCTTCTTCTTCTTCTTACTATTCTACTTCTTCTTCTTCATCTACATATTCCTCTTCTTCTTCTTCTTCATATACTTATTATTCTTCTTCTTCTTCTTCCTCTTCTTCTTCCTTTTCTTCTTCTTCTTCTTCTTTTCATTTTCTTCTTCTTCTTTTTCTTCTTCTTCTTCTTCTTCTTCTTCATCTTCTTATTCTGCTTCTTCTTCTTCTTCTTCATCTTGTTCTTCTTCTTGTTCTTTTTACTCTTCTTTTCCTTCTTCTTCTTCTTCTTCATCTTCTTCTTCTTCATCTTCTTCTTCTACTGCTTCTTCTTCTTCTTCTTCTTCTTCCACTTCTTCTTCTTCTCATTCTTCTTCTTCCACTTCTGCTTCGTCTTCTTCTTCATCATCATACTCATCATCATCATCATCTTCATCTTCTTCTTCTTCTTCTTAATCCTATTCTTCTTCATCTTGCTGCTCTTCTTCTTCTTCTTCTTCTTCTTCTTCTTCTTCTTCTTCTTCTTCTTCCTCTTCTTCCTCTTGTTCTTCTTCTTCTTCTTCTTCTTCTTCTTCTTTTCCTCCACTTCTTCTTCTTTGTTACTTCTTCTTCTTCTTCTTCTTCTTCTTCTTCTTCTTCTTCTTCTTCTTCTTCCTCTTCTTGTTCTTCTTCTTCCTCTTCTTCTTCTTCTACTTCTTCTTCTTCTTCTCCATGGATTTATTTTTCTTCTTCTTATACTTCTTCTTCATCATCATTATCATCTACTTCTTCTTCTTCTTCTTCTTCTTCTTCCTCTTCTTTTTCTCCTAATTCTTCTTCTACTCCTACTTTTTCTTCTTCATCTTCCTGTTCTTCTTCTTCTTCAACTTCTTCTTCTTCTTCTTCTTCTTCTTCTTCTTCTACTACTTTTAGTTCTTCTTCTTCTTCTTCTTCTACTTTGCTTTCTTGTTCTTCTTCTTCTTCTTCTTCTTCTTCTTCCTCTGTCTTCTTCTTCTTCTTCTTCTTTCTCTTCTGCTTCTTCTTCTAAATGGATTTCTTTTTATTCTTCTTCTTCTTCTTCTTCTTCTTCTTCTACTTCTTCTTCATCTTGTTCTTCTTCTTCTCTTCATATTCTTCTTCCACTACTACTACTTCTTCTTCTTCTTCTTCCTCTTCTATTTCCTATTCTTCTTCTTCTTCTTCATTTACTTGTTCTTCTTCATCTTATTCTTCTTCTTCTTCTTCTTCTTCTTCTTCTTCTTTCTCTGTTTCTTTTTCTTCTTCTTCTTCTTCTTCTTCTTCTTCTTATTCTTCTTCCTTTTCTTCTTCTTCTTCTTCTTCTATCCCCTCTTCCTCCAGTTCTTCTTCTTCTTCCTTCTCTTCTTCTTCTTCTTCCTCTACTTTTACTTCTTCTTCTTCTTCTTCTTCTTCTTCTTTCTCTGTTTCTTCTTCTTCTTCTTCTTCTTCTTCTTCTTCTTATTCTTCTTCCTTTTCTTCTTCTTCTTCTTTGCTTTCTTCTTCTTCTTCTTCTTCTATCCCCTCTTCCTCCAGTTCTTCTTCTTCTTCCTTCTCTTCTTCTTCTTCTTCCTCTACTTTTACTTCTTCTTCTTCTTCTTCTTCATCTTCTTCTTCTTCGTCTTCTTCTACTTCTTCACCATCTTCCACTTCATCTTCTCCTTCTTTGTCTTCTTCTTCCACTTTTTCCTCTTCTTCTTCATCATCATCATCTTCATCATCATCATCATCTTTTACTTCTTCTTCTTCATCATCTTCTTCTTCTTCCCCTTCTTCTTCTTCATCATCTTCTTCTTCTTCCCCTTCTTCTTCTTCTTCTGCATCATCTTCTTTTTCATCATCACCATCATGTTCTTCTTCTTCTTCTTGTTCTTGTTCTTCTTCTTCTTCTTCTTCATCCTCTTCTTACTATTCTTCTATTTCTTATTCT
>JAIUJO010002837.1:50000-52500 GCA_023846275.1 Vanilla planifolia | reverse complement strand
GAAGAGGAGGAAGAAGAAGTATAAGAAGAAGATGAAGAAGAAGAAGAAGAAAAAAGAGAAAGAAGAAGTAGAAGAAGAAGAAGAAAAAGAAGAAGAAGAGAAGAGAAGAAAAAGAAGAAGAAGAAGACAAAAGAGAAGAAGGAGAAGAAGTAGAAGAAGAAGATGGGGAAGTAGAAAAATGATAAGGAGAAAAAATGTAGAAGAAGGAGAAGAAAAAGAAGAATAAGAGGAAGAAGAAAAAGAAGGAGAAAAAGAATATGAAGAAGAAGAAGAATAAGAAGAAGAAGAATAAGAAGAAAAAGTAGGAGAAGGAGAAGATGAAGAAGGACAAGAAGAAGAAGAAGAAGAAGAAGAAGAAGAAGAAGAAGAAGAAGAAGAAGAAGAAGAAGAAGATGATGATGATGAAGAAGAAGTTCAAGATTGGGAAAACAAAAAAGAAGATGATGAAAAAGAAGAAGTCGAGAAAGATGGAGGAGGAGAAGAAGAAGAAGAAGAAGAAGAAGAAGTGGAAGAAAAAAAGAAGAGGAAGAAGAAGAATAAGTAGAAGAAGCAGAGAAAGAAGAAGAAGAAGAAGAAGAAGGTGAAGAAGGAGGAGGAGGAGAAGAAGTGGATGAGGAAGAAAAAGAACAAGAAGAAGAAGAAGAGACTAAAGTGGAAGAAGAAGAAGATGTTGAAGAGTTAGAAGAAGAAGAAGAAGAAGAAGAAGAAGAAGAAGAAAAAGAAGAAGAAAAAGAAGAGGAAGAAAAGGAAGAAATAGTAGAAAAAGAAGGAGAAAAAGAAGAAGTAGATTAAGAAGAAGTAGAAGAAGAAGAAAGCAAAGAAGAAGAAATAGTGGAAGAAGATTAGGAAGAAAAAGAAATAGAAGAAGAAGAAGAAGAAGAAGGAGAAGAAGAAAACAAGAAGAAGAAAAACTAAAAGAAGAAGATGAAGAAGAAAAAGAAGAAAAAGAAGAGGAAGAGCAAGACGAAGAAGTAGAGGAAAAACGAGAAGAAGAAGAAGAAGGGGTAGAAGAAGAGGATGAAGAAGGAGGAGAAGAAGTCGAAGAAAAAGAAGAGGAAGAGCAAGACGAAGAAGTAGTGGAAGAAGGAGAAGAAGAAGAAGAAGAAGAAGAAGAAGAAAAAGGCGTAGAAGAGGAAGAAGGAGATGAATAAGAAGAAGAAGAAGAGAAGAAGAAGAAGAAGAAAATGAAGAGAAGAAGAAGAAGAAGAAGAAGAAGAAGAAGAAGAAAATGAAGAGAAGAAGAAGAAGAAGAAGAAGAAGAAGAAGAAAAAGGCATAGAAGAAGAAGAAGGAGATGAATAAGAAGAAGAAGAAGAGAAGAAGAAGAAGAAGAAAATGAAGAGAAGAAGAAGAAGAAGAAGAAAAATAAGAAAGAGAAGAAGAAGAAGTAGAAGGAGAATAGGAAGAAGGCAAAGAAGAAGAAGAAGAAAAACAAGAAGAACAAGAAAAAGAGGAAGAAGTAGAAGAAGAAAGATTAGAGGAAGAAGTAAGAGAAGAAGAAGGAGAAGGAGAAGAAGAAGAAGAAGAAAAAGAAGAATAAGAAGAAAAAGAAGAAAAAGAAGTTAAAAACAAGAAGTAGAATATGAAGAAGAAGAAAGAGGAGGAGGTGGAGCAGGAGGTGAAGGATAAGAGGAAGAAGAAGAAGAAGAAGAAGAAGAAGAAGAAGAGGAGGAGGAGAAGAAGGGGAAGAAAAGAAAAAAAAGATGTGGAAGAAAAAAAATTTGAAGAAGAAGAAGAAAAAGATGTAGAAGAAGAAGTGGAAGAATAGGAGGAAGAAGAAGAAGAAGAAGGAGAAGAAGAAGAAAATGAAGAAGGAGAAGAAGAAGAAGAAGAAGAAGGAGAAGATAAAGAAGGACACGAAGAAGAAGAAGATGATGATGATGATGATGATGATGAAGAAGAAAAAGAGTAAGAAGAAAAAGAAGAACAACAACAAGGAGAAGAAGAAGATGAAAAAGGAGGAGAAGAAGAATTAGAATTAGAAGAAGAAGAAGAAGAGCATGAAGAAGAAGAAGAACTAGTAGATGAAGAAGAGGAAGAAGAAGAAAAAGTAGTAGATGAAGAAGAAGAAGAAGAAGTAGTAGTAGTAGAAGAAGAAGAAGAAGAAGCAGTAGTAGAAGAAAAAGAAGAAGTAGAAGAAGATGAAGAAGTACAACTAGAAGAAGAAGAGGAAGAAGAAAAATAGGAAGAAAAATAGGAATAAAAATAGGAAGAAGGAGGAGGAGAAAAAGAAGGGCATGAGGAAGAAAAAGAAGAAGATGATGATGAAGAAGGAGAAGAAGAGAAAGAAGAAGAAGAAGAAGAAGTACAAGAAGAAGAAGAAGATTAAGAAGAAGAAGAAAAAGATGAAGAAAAAGAAGAAGATGAAGAAGAAAAAGGAGTAGTAGAAGAAGGACGAGAAGAAGAAGAAGAAGAAGAAGAAGAAGAAGTAGAAGTACAAGAAGAAGGGGAAAGAGAAGAAGGAGATGCAGAAGAAGACAAAGAGGAAGAAGTAGAAGAAG
>JAIUJO010002837.1:35000-40000 GCA_023846275.1 Vanilla planifolia | reverse complement strand
AGAAGAAGATGAAGTAGAAGGAGGAGGTGGTGAAGAAGAAGAAGAAGGAGAAGAAGAAGACAAAGAAGAAGTAGAAGAAGTAGAAGAAGAAGAAGAGGAAGAAGAAGAAAAAGTAGAAGAAAAAGATAACAAAGATGAAGACATAGAAGAAGAAGATTTTGAAGAAGAGAAAGATGAAGAAGAAGAAGAAGAAAAAGAAGAAGAAAAAGGAGAAGAAGAAGCAGGAGAAAATGAAGGATGTGGAGGTGGAGGAGGAGGAGGAGAAGAAGGATAAGAAGATGAAGAAGAAGAAAAAAATAAGAATAAGAAGTGGAAGAAGTTGTGGAAGAAGAAGTATAAGAAGGGGAAGAAGTGGAAGAGGAAGAAGAAGAAGTGGAAGAAGAAGGAGAAGAAGAAGAAGAAAGAAAAGAGAAAGAAAAAGAAGATGAAGAAGATGAAGAAGAAGTATGAGAAGAAGAGGAGCAAGAAGAAAAAGAAGAAGAAGGGGAATAAATAGAAGGAGGAGGAGAAGAAGAAGAGGGAGAAGAAGAAAAAGAAGAAGTAGTAGTAGAAGACGAAGTTGGAGAAATAAAAGAAGAAGAAGAAGAAGAGGGAGAAGAAGAATAAGAAGAAGAAGAAGAAGAAGAAGGAGAAGGAGAAGAAGAAGGAGAAAAAAAAAGAAAAAAGAGAAGAAGAAGGAGAAGAAGAAGGAGAAGAAGAATAAAAAGAAGTGATAGTAGTAGTAGTAGTAGAAGAAGAAGTAGAAGCGAAAAAAGATGATGAAGTAGAAGAAGAAGAAAGAGGAGAAGAAGAAGACGAAAGAGGAGAAGAAGATGGAGAAGGAGAAGAAGAAGACAAAGAAAGAGGAGAAGAAGAAGAAGAAAAAGAAGGAAAAGGTCACGAAGATGAAGGCGTAGAAGAAGAAGAAGAAGAAAAAGAAAAATAAGAAGATGAAGAACAGTAGCAAGAATGAGGAGGAGGAGGAGTAGAAGAAGAATAATAACAAGAAGAATAAGTATAAGAATGAGAATAATAATAAGAAGACGAATAATAATAATAATAATAAGAGGAAGAGGAAGAAGGAGAAGAGTCAGTAGAAATAGAAGAAAGGGAAGAAGAAGAAGAGGAAGAAGAAGAAGTGGAAGAAATACAAGAAGAAGAAGACGAAGAAGAAGAAGAAGAAGAAGAGGAAGTGGAAGAAGAAGAAGAGGAGGATGAAAAAGAATAAGAAGAAGAAGAAGAAGAAGAAGAAGAGGAACAAGGAGGAAGAGGAAGAT
The DNA here is from genome assembly GCA_023846275.1 of Vanilla planifolia. Classification (NCBI taxonomy): domain Eukaryota; kingdom Viridiplantae; phylum Streptophyta; class Magnoliopsida; order Asparagales; family Orchidaceae; genus Vanilla; species Vanilla planifolia. The sequence continues at coordinate 38,744 of JAIUJO010002837.1, read as the reverse complement.
TAAAAGAAGAGGAAGAAGAAGAAGAAAAAGAAGAAGAAGAGGAAGAAGTAGAAGTCGAAGAAGAAGAAGTAGAAGAAGAAGAAGAAGAAGAAGAAGTGAAGAAGGCGAAGAAGTTGACGAAAGAAGAAGAAGAAGAGGGAGAAGCAAAAGAAGAAAGAGAAGACGAGGAAGAAGTAGTAGAAGAAGGAGAAGAAGAGGAAGAAGAAGTAAAATTAGGAAACAAAGAAGAAGAAGAAGAAGAAGAAAAAGAAAAAGAAGAAGGAGATGGAGAAGGAGAAGAAGAAGAAGATGGAGGAGGAGGAGGAGGAGGAGGAGATGGAGAAGAAGGAGATGATGAAGAAGAAGAAGAAGATAATGAAAGAGAAAGAGAAGGAAAAGAAGAAAAAGAAGGAGATGGGGAAGAAGAGAAATGAGAAGAAGAAAAAGAACATGTATAAGAAGAAGAACAAGAAGTAGAAGTAGAAGAAGGAGAATGAGAAGAAGATAAAAAAGGAGTAGAAGAAGAAGAAGAAGAAGAAGAAGAAGAAGAAGAAGAAGAAGATGGAGAAGAAGTAGAATAAGAAGAAGAAGACGAAGAAGAAGAAGAAGAAGAACAAGAGGAAGAAGAAGAAGAAGAAGGAGAAGAGGAGGAAGAAGAAGAAGACGAGGAAGAAGAAGAAGAAGAAGAAAAAATAGGAGGGAAACAACAAGTAGTAGTAGAAGAAGAAGAAGGAGAGGAAAAAGAAGAAGGAGAAGAAGAAGAAGGAGAAGAAGAAGAACAAGGAGAGGAAGAAGAAAAAGAAGAACAAGAATAAGTGGTGGTAGTAATAGTACTAAAAGAAGAAGAAGAAGAAAATGAAAAAGAAGGCGAAGAAGAAGAATAAGAAGAAGGAGAAGAAGAATCAAAAGAGGAAGAAGATGTAGAGGAAGATGAAGTAAAAGAAGGGGAACATGCAGAAATTTAAAAAAAAAGAAGAGGAAGAACAAGAAGAAGAAGAAGAAGAAGAAGATGAAGAAGAAGAAGAAGAAGAATAATAAGGAGGAGGAGAAGGAGGACAAAAATAGGAGCAAGAACTAGAAGAAATAGAAGAAGAAGAGGAAGAAGAAGAAGAAGAACAAGAAGGAGAAGCAGAAGGAGAAGTGGAAGTTGAGGAAGAAGGAGAAGGAGAAGAAGAAGAAGAAGACGAAGAAGAAGAAAAAGGAGGAGAAGAGCAAAGAGAACATTAAGGAGGAGGAGGAGGAGGAGAAAAAGAAGTAAAAGAAGAAGAAGAAGAATAAGAAAAGGAAGGAGAAGAAGAAAAAGGAGGAGAAGAAGAAGGAGAAGAAGAGGAAGATGACAAAGAAGAGAAAGGAGAAGAAGAAGTAGAAGAAGAAGAAAAAAAGAAGAACAAGACGAAGAAAAATAAGAAGTTGAAAAAGAAGAAGAGGAAGAGGAAGAAAAAGAAGAAGAAGAAGAAGAAGAAGAAGAAGAAGTATAATAAGAAGAAGTAGAAGAAGAAGAAGAAGAAGAAGAAGAAGAAGACAAAGAGAAAGAAGAAGAAGAAGAAGATGAAGAAGAAGAACAGAAAGAAGAAGAAGAAATAGAAGAAGAGGAAGAGAAACAAGAAAAATGGGAAGAATAAGGAGGAGGAGGAGGAGGAGGAGAAGAGGATGAGCAAGAAAAAGATGAAGAATATGAAGAAGAAGAAGAAGAAGAGGAAGAGGAAGAATAAGAAGAAGAAGAAGGAGAACATGAAGAAGAATAGTAAGAAGAAGAAGAACAAGAACGAAAAGAAGAAGAAAAAGAATAGAAAGAAGAATAAGAAGGAGGAGGAGAAGTAGAAGGAGAAGAAGAAGAAGTAGTAGAAGAAGAAGATGAAGAAGAAGAAGAAGAAGAAGAAGAAGAAGAAGTAGTAGTAGAAGAAGGAGTATAAGGAGGAGAAGAAGAAGGAGAAGAAGAAGATGATGAAGAAGAAGATGAGTAAAAAGAAGAGGAAGACAAAGAAGAAGAAGAAGAAGAAGAAGAAGAAGAAGAATTAGAAAAAGAAGAAGAAGAAGAAAAACTAAAAGAAGAAGAAGAAGAAGAAGGAGAAGAAGATGAAAAAGAAGAGTAAGAAGATGAAGAAGACGTAGAAGGAAAAGGAGAAGAAGAAGAAAATGGGAAGAAGAAAAAGAAGAAGAAGAAGAAGAAGATGATGATGGAAATGAAGAAGAAGAAGAGCAGAAGAACAAGAAGAAGAAAATGTAGTAGAAGAAGGAGAAAAAAAAGAAGAAGAAGGAGAAGAAGAAGAAGTAGATGAAGAAGAAGGAGAAGAAGGAGAAGAGGACAAAGATGAAGAAGAAAAAGAAGAAAAAGATGTAGAAGAAGAAGAAGAAGAAGAAGAAGGAGAAGGAGAAGAAGAAGAAGAGTAAGAAGAAGAAGAAGGAGAAGAATAATAAGTAGAAGTAGGAGAAGAAGACAAAGAAGAAGAAGGTGAAGAAGTTGAAGAAGAAGAAGATTATTAAGAAGAAGAAAGAAAAGAGGAAGAAGAAGATGAAGAAGTTGAAGAAGAACAAGAACAAGGAGGAGAAGATGAAGAAGAAAAGGAGAAAGAAAAAGAGGAAGCAGAGGTAGAAGGAGACGAAGAAGAAGAAGAAAAAGTAAAAGAAGACGAAGAAGAAAAGAAGAAAAAGAAGAAGAAGAAGAAGACGAAGTAGAAAAAGAAGGAGAGGAGAAGAATAAGAAGTTGAAAAAAAGGAGTAGAAGAAGGAGAAGGAGAAGAAGAAGATGGAGAAGAAAAAGAAGGAGAAGAAGAAGAAGAAGAAGAAGAAGAAGAAGAAGAAGTTGGAGAAGATGATGATGATGAAGAAGAAGAAGAAGAACAAGAGGGAGAAGGAGATGAAGGAGGAGGAGAAGAAGAAGAAAAATAAGAAGAAGAAGAAGAAGAAGAAGAAGAGGAAGAAGAAGGAGAAGAAGAAGAAGAGGAACAAGAAGAAGTAGTAGTAGCAGAAGAAGAAAAAGAAGAAGAAGAAGAAGGAGAAGAAGAAGTAGATGAAGAAGAAGGACAAGAAGAAGAAGGAGAAGCAAAAGAAGAAGCCAAATTAGAGCAAGGAGGAGATGAAGTGGAAGAAGAAGAAGAAAAAATGGAAGGAGACAAAGAAGATGATGAAGAAGAAGAAGAAGAAGAAGAAAAAGAAGAAGAAAAAGAAGAAGAAAAATTTGGAGAAGCAAAAGAAAAAGAAGGTGGAGAAGGAGAACAAGAACAAAAAGAAGATGAAGTGTAAGAATAAGAAGAAGAAGAAGAATAAGAAGAAGGAGAAGGTAAAGAAGAAAAAGAAGATGAGGAAAAGGAAGAAAAACAAGAGAAAGAAGAAGTACAAGAAGGAGACAAAGAAGAAGAGGAACAAGAAGAAGAAGAGGAGGAGGAAGAAGAAGAAGAAGAAGAAGAAGAAGAAGAAGAAGTAAGAGAAGAGGACAAAGAAGAAGATGTTGTAGTAGTAGTAGAAGAAGAAGTTGAAGAAGATGAACCAGAAGGAGGACGAGGAGAAGGAGGATTAAAGGAAGAGAAAGAAACAGAAGAAGATGAAGAAGAAGAGGAAGAAGAAAAAGAGGAAGAAGAAGGAGAAGGAGAGGAAGAAGAAGAAGACGAAGAAGATGAATGAAGAAGAGGAAGAAGGAGAAGAAGAAAAGGAGTGAAGAAAAAGAAGCGGAAGAAGAAGTAGAAGGAGATGTTGAAGATGTAGAGGAAGAAATAGAAGTAGAAAAAGTAAAGAAGAAGAAGAAGATGTGGAAGGAGAAAGAGAGGA
>JAIUJO010002837.1:27500-32500 GCA_023846275.1 Vanilla planifolia | reverse complement strand
AAGAAGAAGAAGAAGAAAGGGAAGGACAAAGAGAGGAAGGAGAAGAGTAAGTCGGAGAAGAAAAGGAGGAGGAGGAGAAGAAGAAGAAGAATAAGTAGAAGAAGTAGATTGTGAAGAAGAAATAGAAAAATAAAAAGAAGAATAACGAGTGGAAGAAGAAGAAGAAGAAGAAGAAGAAATAGAAGAAGAAGAAGTCAAAGAAAAAGAAGAAAAGGAAGATGAAGAAAAAGAATAGGAAAAAGAAAAAGAAGAAGGACATGATGAAGGAGGAGTATGAGAAGAAGAAGAAGAAGAAGAACAAGAAGGAGAAGCAAAAGTAAAAGGAGAGGGAGAAGAAGAATGAAAAGAAGAACAAGAAAAAGGATAATTACAAAAGAAGGAGATCGAAGAAGAAGAAGAACGAGAAAAAGATGAAGAAGAAGTACAAGAGTAAGAGGAATAAGAGTAACAAGAAGTAGAAGAAGATGAAGAAGAAGAACAAGTGGAAGAAGATAAAGAAGAAGAACAAGAAGAAGAGGAGGAGGAAGAAGAAGAGAAGATGAAGAAGAAGAAGATGAAGAAGAACAAGAAGAAGATTAAGAAGAAAAAGGAGGAGGAGAAGAAGAATTAAAAGGAGGAGGAGGAAAAGAAAAAGTAGTTGAAGAAGAAGAAGAGGAAGGAAAAGAAGAGAAAAAAGAGGAGAAAAAAGAAGAAGAAGTAGAAAAAGAAGAAAAAGAGGAAGAAGTAGAAGAAGAACAAGAGCAGAAGAAGAAGAAGAAGACAAATGAGAAGAAGAAGAAGAAGAAGAAGTAAAAGATGAACAAGTAGAAAATGAAGAAGAAAGAGGAGGATTTGAAGAATAAGAAGTAGAAGAGGAAGAAGAAAAAAAAGAGGAAGAAGAAGAAGATGAAGAAGATGAGGAAGAGGAAGAACAAGAAGAAGATGATGAAGAAGAAGAAGAACAATAAGAAGAAGAGGAGGAAGGAGGAGAAGAAGAAGAAAAAGAAAACTAGAAGCAGTGGAAGAAGAAGAAGAAAAAGAAGAAGAAGAAGAAGAAGAAGAAGAACAAGAAGATGAACAAGTGGAAGAAGAAGAAGAAGAAGAAGAAGAAGAAGATGATGAAGAAGAAGCAGAAGAACGATAAGAATAAGAGAGAGAAGAAGAAGAAGAGGGAGAAGAAGAAGGAGAAGAAGAAGAAGAAGGAGGAGGAGAAGAGAAGGAAGAAGAAGAATTAGTTGTAATAGTAGTAGTAGTAGAACAAGAAGAAAAAGAAGAAGAAACTAAGAAGAAAAAGAAAAAGGAGAAGAAGAAGACAGACAAGAAAAAGGACATTCATAAGAAGAAGCTAGAGAAGAGGAAGGAGAAGAAGAAGAAGAAGAAGAAGAAGTAGAAAAAGAGGAAGAAGAAGAAGAAAAAGAAGAAGAAGAAAAAGAAGTAGTAGAAGAAGAAGAAGAAAAAGAAGTAGAAGAAGAAGAAGAAGAACAATAATAATTCGAAGAAGAAGAAGAAAAAGAACGACATGTAGAAGGAGAAGAAGAAGAAGGGGGAGGAGGAGGAGGAGGAGGAGAAGAAGAAGTATAAAAATAACAACAAGACGAAGTAGAAGGAGAACATGAAGAAGACAATGAAGAAGAAGAAGAAGAAGAGAAAGAGGAAGAGGAAGAAGAAGAAGAGGAAGAAGAAGTAGATGAAGGAGAAGAAGAAGAAGAGGAACTAGTCGAAGAAGAGGAAAAAGAAGAAGAAAAAGAAGAAGAAGAAAAAGAAGAAAAAGAAGGAGGAGAAGAAGCAGAAGAAGCAAAAGTAGAAGAAGTGGTAGAAGAAGAGGAGGAAGGAGAAGAAGATGTTGTAGTAAAAGAAGTAGTAGTAGAAGCAGAAGAAGAAGAAAATAATGAAGAACAAGAAGAAGACGATAAAGAAGAAGATAATGAAGGAGAAGAAGAAGAAGAAGAAGAAGAAGAAGTAGAAGAAGAACTAGAAGAAAAAGAAGAAGGTGGAGGAGGTAGAGAAGAAGTAGAAGAGGAAGAAGTAGATGATGAAGAAGAAGAAGAGTAGAAGAAGAAGAAGAAGAAGAAGATGATGATGAAGAAAAGGAAGAGGAAGTAAAAGAAGGAGAAGGAGAAGAAGAAGAAGAAGAAGAAGAAGAAAAAGAAGTAAAAGAAGATGAAGAAGAAAAATAATAATACGAAGAAGAAGAAGAAAAAGAAGGAGAAGTAGAAGGAGAAGAAGAAGAAGAAGGGGGAGGAGGAGGAGGAGAAGAAGAAGTATAAGAATAACAACAAGACGAAGTATAAAAAGAACATCAAGAAGACAATGAAGAAGAAGAAGAAGAGAAAGAGGAAGAGGAAGAAGAAGAGGATGAAGAAGTAGATGAAGGAGAAGAAGAAGAAGAGGAACTAGCAGAAGAAGAGGAAAACAAAGAAGAAAAAGAAGAAGAAGAAGAAGGAGAAGAAGAAGCAGAAGAAGCAAAAGTAAAAGAAGTGGTAGAAGAAGAGGACGAAGGAGAAGAAGATGTCGTAGTAAAAGAAGTAGTAGTAGAAGAAGAAGATGAAGAAAATAATGAAGAACAAGAAGAAGAAGACGATAAAGAAGAAGAAGATAATGAAAGAGAAGAAGAAAAAGAGAAGAAGAAGAAGAAGAAGAAGAAGAACTAGAAGAAAAAGAAGAAGGTGGAGGAGGTAGAGAAGAAGTGGAAGAGGAAGAAGTAGATGATGAAGAAGAAGAAGAAGAAGAAGATGAAAAAAAGGAAGAGGAAGTAAAAGAAGGAGAAGGAGAAGAAGAAGAAGAAGAAGAAGATGATGATGATGATGATGATAATGATGAAGAACAAGAAGAACAATAAGGAGAAAGAGAAAAATGAGAAGAAGAAGAAGAAGAAAGAAGAAAAAAAAGAAGAATATGATGATGAAGAAGAAGAAGAGGAAGAAGAAAAAAAAGAAAATAAAGAAGAAGAAGAAGAAGGAGAAAAAGAAAAAGGAGAAAGGAAGAAGGATTAGAAGAAGAAGAAGGAGAACAAAAAGAAGAATAAAAAGAAGAAAAAGTAGAATAAGAAGAAGAAGAAGAACAACAACAAGAATAAGAAGCGGAGGAAGAAGGGGAAGAAGAGTAAGAAGAAGTAGAAGATTTAAAAGGAGGAAGAAGAAGAAGAAGAAGAAGAAGAAGAAGAAGAAGAACAAGGAGAAGAAGAAGAAGATGGTGAAGAAGAAGATGAAGAAGAAGGAGAAGAAGTGGAAAAGGAAGAAGAATATTGAGTGGAAGAAGAAGATGTAAAGGAAGAAGGAGAAGAAGAGGAAGAAGAAGAAGAAATGACAGAAGGACAAGAAGAGTAACAAAAAAGAAGTAGAAGCTAAAGAACAAGGAGAATAGAAGAAGATGGAGAAGAAGAAGAAGAAGAAGAAGAAGAATTAGATGTGGAAGAAAAATAATAACAATAAGAAGAAGGAGAAGGAGAAGAACAAGATGGAGAAGAAGAAGAAAGAGAAGAAGGGGAAGAAGAACTAAAAGAAGAAGACGTTAAAGATGAAGAAGAAGGAAGAGGAGGAGGAGGCAGAGAACAAGAAGAAGAAATAGTAGAAGAAGAAGAAAAAGAAGAAGGGGAAGGCGAAGAAGAAGAAGAAGAAGAAGAAGAAGAAGGGAAAGGCGAAGAAGAAGAAGAAGCAGAAGAAGAAGAAGAAGAAGAAGAAGAAGAACAAGAAGAAGGAGAAGAAGAAGAAGAAGAAGAAGAAGGAGAAGAAGGAGAAGAAGAGGAGGAAGGAGAAGGAAAAGGCAAAGAAGAGGAAGAAGAAGAAGAAGAAGAAAAAGGAGGAGGAGGAGAAGAAGAAGAAGAGCAAGAAGAAAGAGAAGAAGAAAGAGAAGAAGAAGGAGAAGAAGAAGGGGCAAAAGAAAAAGAAGAAGAAGAAGAAAAAGTAGTTGTAGTAATGGAAGAAGAAGAAGAAGAAGAGGAAGAAGAACAAGAAGAAGAAGGAGGAGAAGGAGGAGGAGAAGAAGAAGGAGAAGAAGAAGCAGGAAAAGAACGAGAAGTAGTAGTAGAAGAAGTAGTGCAAGAAGTAGAAGAAGATTAAGAACCGGAAGAAGAAGAAGAAGAAGAAGAAGAAGAAGAAGAAGAAGAAGAAGGAGAAGAAGAAGAAGAAGAAGAGGATGATGATGATGAAAAAGAAGAAAAGAACAACAACAGGAAGAAGAAGAAGTAGAAGAAGAAGAAGAAGAAGAAATAGAAGAAGAAGAAGGGGAAGAAAAAGAAGTAGTGGAAGAAGAAGAAAAGAAAGGACAAGAAGAAGAAGAAGAAGAAGAAGAAGAAGAAGGAGAAAATAACAAGAAGAAGAAGAAGAAGAAGAAGAAGAAGATGGGGAAGAAAAAGAAGAAGTAGAAGAAGAAGAAAAGAAAGTATAAGAAGAAGAAGAAGAACAAGAACAACAACAAGAGTAAGAAGAACAAAAAAAAGGAGAAGTAGAAGGAGATGAAGCAGAAGAAGAAGAAATAGAAGAAGAAGAAGAAGAAGAAGAAGAATAAGATAAAGAAGAAGAAGAAGAAGAAGAAGAAGAGGAAGAAGAAGAAGAAGAAGGAGAAGCAGAAGGAGAAGGAGAAGCAGAAAAAGAAGAAGAAGAAGAAGAAGAAGAAGAAGAAGAAGAAGAAGGAGAAGAAGGAGGAGAAGAAGAAGAAGAGAAGAAGAAGAATAAGGAGGTGAAGAATGAGAAGAAGACAGGGAAGAAGAAAAAGGAGAAGAAGAAGAAAAAGATGAAGAAGAAGTAGAAGACGAAGAAGAAGAAGAAGAAGGAGAAGAAGAAGAAAAGAAAGAAGGAGAAGAAGTAGGAGAACAAAGAGAAGAAGAAGAAGAAGATGAGGAAGAAGATTAAGAAGAAAAATTGTAAGAAGAAGAGGATGAAGAGAAATAAAGAAAAAAAGGAGGAGAAGAAGAAGAAGAGGAAGAAGCAGAAGAAGACGAAGAAGAAGAAGAAGAAGAAGGAGAAGTGAAAGAAGAGGAGGAAGAAGAAGGAATAGAAGAGGAAGAAGAAGAAGAAGTAAAA
>JAIUJO010002837.1:15000-20000 GCA_023846275.1 Vanilla planifolia | reverse complement strand
AATAAGAAGACGAAGATGGAAAAGAAGATGAAGAAGAAGAAGAAAAAGTGGAAGAAGAAGAAGAATAAGAAAAATTAGTAGTAGAAGAAGAAAAAGAAGGATAAGAAGAGAAAGAAGAAGAAGGAGAAGAAGAAAGAGAAGAAGATGAAGTAGAAGAAGAAGATGAAGGAGCAAAAGAAGAAGAATAGGATGAAGAAGAGGATGAGGAAGAAGAGGAGGAAGAGCAATAAGTTGAGGAACGAGAAGAAGAAGAAGAAGAAAAAAAAGAAGAACAAGCTGAAGAAGAACAAGAAGAAGAAGAAGAGGAAGAGGAGGAAGAAGAAGAAGATGAAGAAGAAGATGGTGAAGAAGAAGAAGTAGAAGAAGATGAAGAAGAAGAAGAAGATAAAGAAGAAGAAGAAGGAGAATAAAAGAAGAAAAGGAGGAGGAAGAAGTAGAAGATGATGATAAAGAAGTTAAAAGAAGAAGAAGTAGAATAGGCAGAAGAAAAAGAAGAACTCGAGGAGGAAGAGGAAGAAGAAGAAGAAGAAGAAAAAGGTGGAAGACGAGGAGAAGAAGATGAAGAAGAAGAACAAGGATAAGAAGATGAAGAAGAACTAGAAGAAGAAGAAGAAGAAGAAGAGGAAGAGGAAGAAGAAGAATAAAAAGAAGCAGAAGCAGATGAAGAAGAAGAAGAAGAAGAAGAAGAAGAAGAAGAAGTAAAAGAAGAAGAAGGAGAAGACAAAAAAGAAGAAGAAGAAGAATAGGGTGGAGAAGAAGGACAAGATGAAGAAGGAGTAGAAGAAGAAGGAGAACAAGAAGAAAAAGGAGAAGAAGATAATGAAGATGATTGAGAAGAAGAAGAAGGTGAAGAAGAGGAAGATGAAGTAGAAGAGGGAAAAGAAGAAGAAAAAGTGGAAGAAGAAGAAGAAGTGGAAGAAGAAGAAAATTATTAAGATGAAGAAGTAGTAGTAGAAGAAGAAGAATAAGAAGAAGAAGAAAAGGAAGAAGAAGAAGGGGAAGAAGAAGAAGAAGAAGAAGAAGAAGAAAAAGAAGAAGTAAAGGAAGAAGTTGAAGAAGTTTAAGAAGAAGAAGAAAGTAGAAGAGTAGAAGAGGACGAGGAAGAAGAGGAAGGGGGAGGATGAGGAGGAGAAGAACAAGAAGTGAAAGAAGAAAAAAGAAAAAAGAGAAGGAGGAGGAGGAGGAGAACAAGAAGTGGAAGAAGGAGGGGGAGAAGAAGATGAAGAAGAAGAGGAAGAGTTGGAAGAAGAAGAAGAAGAGGAAGAAGATGAAGAAGTGGGAGAAGAAGAAGAAGAGGAAGAAGAAGAAGAAGAGGGAGAAGAAGAAGAAGAGGAAGAAGAAGAAGAAGTAGAAGAAGAAGAAGAGCAAGAAGATGAACAAGAGAGAGAAGAAGAAAAAGAGGAAGAAGAAGAAGAAGAAGAAGTAGAAGAAGAAGGAGAAGAAGAAGAACAAAAAAAACAAGAACTAGAAGGAGAAGAAGAAGTAGAGGAAGAAGAAGAAAAAGATGAAGAGGAAGAAGGATGAGGAGGAGAAGGAGAAGAAGAAGAAGAAGAAGAAGAAGAAGTTTTAGAAGAAGAAGAAGAGGAAGAAAAAGAAAAGAGAAAGAATAAGAAGAAGAGGAAGGAGAAGAAGAAGGAGAAGAAGAAGGACAAGAAGAAGGAGAAGTAGAAGTAGAAGAATAAGAAGAAGAAGAGAGGAAAAAAGAAGAAGATGATGAATAAGAAGAAGTAGAAGAGGAGCAAGAAGACGAAGAAAAATAAGGAGGAGGAGAAGAAGAAGAAAAAGAATAAGGCAAAGGAGTTGAAGAAGAAGGAGAAGAAGAAGATGGAGAAGAAGCAGAAGGAGGAGGAGGAGGTGGAGGAGAATAAGAAGAAGAAGAAGAGGAAGGAGAAGAAGAGAAAGGAGAAGAACAAAAAGAGGAAAAAGAGGAAGAAGAATAAAAAGAAGAAGAACAAGAACAAGAACAAGAAGGAAAATAAGGAGGAGAAGAAGAAGAAGAAGAAAAAGGAGAAGGAGAATAAGAAGAAGTGGAAGTAGAAGAAGAGGAAGAGGAAGAAGAGGAAGATGAAGAAGAAAAAGAAGAGGAAGAAGAAAAGAAGAAGAAGAAGAAGTGGAGGAAGAAAAATAAGAAGAAGAAGAAGAAGAAGAAGAAGAAGAAAAAGGAGAAAAAAAAGGAGAAGAAGGAGGTGGAGAAGGACAAGAAGAAGAAGAAGAAGAAGAATTATAAGAATAATAATAAGATGAAGAAGAGGAAGAAGAAGAGAAGAAGAAGAAGAAGAAGAGTAGAGGAAGAGAAAGAAGAAGAGGAGAAAGAAGAAGGGGAAGAAGAAGGGGAACAAGAAGAAGAAAAAGAAGTAGAAGAAGAAGAAGAAGAAGAAGAGGACAGAGAAGAAGAAGATGAAGGAGGAGGAGGTGGAGCTACTGGAGGAGGAGGAGGATGATTAAAAAAAGTGGAAGAAGTAGAAGAGGAAAAAGAAGAAGAAAGAGAAGAGGAGGAAGAAGATTAAGAAGAAGAAGAAGATGAAGAAGAATATGAAAAAGAAGAAGAAGGTGGAGTGAAGAAGGAGAAGAACAAAGGGAAGTACAAGATGGAGAAGAAAAAGAGGAAGAAGGACAAGAAGAAGAAGGAGGACGAGAGGAAGCAGAAAGAGAGGAAAGAGAAGAATAATATGGTGAAGAAGAAGAAGGAGAAGAAGAAGAAGAAGAAGAAGAAGAAGTAGAAAAAGAAGAAGAAGAAGAAGAAGAAGAAGCAAAAGTAGAAGAACTAGAAGAAGAAGAAGAAGAAGTAGAAGATGAAGTAGAAGAAGAAGAAGAAGACAAAGAAGAAGAAGAGGAAGAAGAGGAAGAAGAAGAGAAAGAAGAAGTTGATGATGATGAAGAAGAAGAAGAAGAGGAAGTAGAAAAATAGGACGAGGAAGAAAAGGAAGAGAAAGAAGAAGAATATGAAGAAAATTAAGAGGAAGAAGAAGCGGTGGAAGAAGAATAACAAGGAGAAGAAGAAGTAAAAGAAGAGGAGGAAGAGGAAGAGGAAGAAGAAGAAGATGAAGAAGAATAAGAAAAAGAAGAGGATGACGAAGAAGAAGAAGAACAGGAAGAAGAAGAAGAAGAAGACAAAAAGGAAGAAGAAGAAGTGGAGGAGGAAGAAGAAGAAGAAGAAGAAGAAGAAGAAGAAGTAGGAGAAGGAGAAGGAGAATGAGAAGAAGAACAAGAAAAAGGAGAAGAACAATAAGAAGAGGAAGAGGTAGAAAAAGAAGAAGAAGAAGGAGAAGAAGATGAAGAAGAAGTAGAAGAGGAAGAGGAAGAAGAGTAAGAAGAAGAAGAAAAAGAAGAAGCTGTAGAAGAAGACAAAGAAGAAAAACAAGAAGAAGAAGAGGAGGGAGAAGAAGAAGAAGAAGAAGAAGATGATGAGGAGGAAGAAGATGAAGAAGGAGGAGAAGAAGAAGAATTAAAAGAAGAAAAGGGAGACGAAGAAGTAGAAGGAGGAGGAGAAGAAGAAGAAGAAGAAGGCAAAGACGAAGAAGAAGTAGAAGAAGACGAAAAAGAAGAAGAAGAAGAAGTAGAAGAAGGAGATAAAGAAGAATAAGAAGAGGAAGAAGAAGAAGAAGAAAAAGTAGAACATGAAGAAGTAGAAGAAGAAAAAGAAGAAGAAGAAGAAGAGGAAGAAGAAGAATGAGAAGAAGAAGAAAAAGAAGAAGTAAAAAAAGGAGTAGAAGAAAAAGAAGAAGGAGGAGGTGGAGTTGAAGAAGAGGAAGAGGAAGAACAAGAACAAAAAGAAGAGGAATAAGAAGAAGAAGAAAAAGAAGAAGAAGAAAAAGAAGAAGAAGAAAAGGAAGAAGGAGAAGGAGAAGAAGAAGAAGATGACCAAGAAGAAGAGGAAGAAGGAGGAGATGAAGAAGAAAAGGGAGAAAAAGAGGTAGAGGAAGAAGAATAAGAAAAAGAAGAAGAAGAAGAAGAAGAAGAAGAAGAAGAAGTTGAAGAAGAAGAAGAAGAAGAAGAAGAAGCAGATGAAGCAGAAGAAGAAAAAGAAGAAGATGAAGAAGTAGAAGAAGAAGAAGAACAAGATGGAGAAGAAGAAGAAAGAAGACGAGAAGAAGAAGAAGAAGAAGAAGAAGAAGAAGAAGAAGAAGAAGAAGGAGAAGAAGAAGAAGAAGAAGGAAAGGAAGAAGAAGAACAAGAAGTAGTAGTAGTTGTAGTAGTAGAAGAAGAAGAAGAAGAAGAAGAAGAAGAAAAAGAAGAATAAGAATAATAATAAAAATAATAATAATAACAATAGGAAGAAGAAGAAAAAGAAAGAGAAGTAGAAGGAGAAGAAGAAGAAGAAGGAAAAGAAGACGAGAAGAACAAGAAGAAGGTGGAGGAGGAGGAGGAGAAGAAGAAGAGGAAGAAGTACAAGAATAACAAGAAGACGAGTAAGAAGAAGAAGAAGAAGAAGACGTAGAAGAAGAGGAAGAAGAGGAACTGGAAGAAGGAGAAGAGAATTAAGAAGTAGAAGAAGGAGAAGAAGAAGAAGAGGAAGAGAAAGAAGAGGAAGAAGAATAAATAGAGGAAGAAGAATAAGAAGAGGAAGAAGAAGAATAGGAAGAAGGGGAAGAAAAAGAAGAAGAAGAGGAAGAAAAAGTAGAAGAAGAAGATGGAGAAGAAGAAGAAGGTGTAGGTTGACAACAAAAAGAAGAAGAAGAAGAAGAAGAAGAAGAAGGAAAAGAGGAAGAAGAAGGACAAGTAAAAGGAGGAGGGGAAGGAGGAGGAGGAGAAGAAGAAGAAGAAGAAGAAGAAGAAGAAGGCAAAGAAGAAGAGGAAGTAGAAGAAGAAGAAGAAGAAGAAGAAGAAGAAGAAGAAGAAGAAGTAGAAGTAGATGAAGAAGAAGGAGAAGAAGAACGAGAAGAAGAAGAAGGAGGAGAAGAAGAAGGGGGAGTAGCAGAAAAAGAAGAAGAAGAAGGAGAAGGGGAAGTAGTAGTAGTAGAACAAGAAGAAGAGTAAGAAGAAGAAGAAGAGTAAGAAGA
>JAIUJO010003270.1:37500-40000 GCA_023846275.1 Vanilla planifolia | reverse complement strand
TGAAGAAGAAGAACAAGATGGAGAAGAAGTACAAGAAGAAGATGGAGAAGAGGAAGAAAAGAACAAAATGATGAAGAAGTAGGAGAAGAAAAGGAAGAAGAAGGGGTAGAAGGAGAAGAAGAAGAAGAAGAACAAGAAGAAGAAGAAGAAGAAGTAAAAGAAGAAGAAGAAGAAGAAGAAGTAGATGGAGAAGAAGAGGAAGAAGAAGAAGAAGAAGAAGATAAGCTAAAGTAGAAGAAGAAGAAGAAGAACAAGGAGAAGAAGAAGAAGAAGAAGAAGAGGGAAAAGAAGAAGAAGAAGAAGAAGAATAAGAAAAGAATAATTAGACAAGGAAGAAGAAGAAGAAGAAGAAGAATGAGAAGAAGAAGCAAGAGGAGAAGAAGAACAAGAAGTAAAAGAAGTAGGAGATAAAGAATAAGAAGAAGAAGAAGAAGAAGCAAAAGAAGAAGAACTAGAAGAAGATAATGATGATGAAGTAGAAGAAACTAAAGAGGAAGCAGAAGAAGAATAACAAAAATAAGAAGAAGATGAAGAAGAAAAAGAAGAAGAAGAAGAAGAAGAAGAAGAAAGAAATAAGAAGAAGAGGAGGAAGAAGAAGAAGGAGAGGTAGAAGTAGAAGATGAAGTGGAAGAATAAAAAGATGAAGAAGAAGATGATGAAGAGGAAGAAAAAGAAAAAGTAATAGATAAAGAGGAAGATGAATAAGAAGCAAAAGAAGAAGAAGAAGAAGTAGACGAAAAAGAAGAAGAAGAAGAAGAAGAAATGGAAGAAGCAGAAGAAGAAGGAGCAAAAGAACAAGAAGAAAAAGAAGAGGAATAAGTAGAAGAAGAAGAAGAAGAAGAAAAATGAGAGGAGGAAGAAGAAGATGAAGAAGAAGAAGAAGAATGAGAAGAAGAAGCAGTACAAGTAGAAGAAAAAGATGAAGAAGTAGAAGGAGAAGAAGGAGAGGGTGGAGCAGAAGAAGAAGAAGAAGAAGACGAAAAACAAGAAGAAGAAGAAGAAGAAGGGGATGAGGAAGAAGATGAAGAAGAAGAAGAGGAAGAGGAAGAAGAAGAAGCAGAAGATGTTTAAGTGGAATAAGTAGAGGAAGAAGAAGAAGAATAAGAAGAAGACAGAAGAAGAAGAAGAAGAAGAAGAAGAAGAAAAAAAAGAAGAAGAAAATGAAGAAGAAGAAGAACAACAACAGCAACAACAACACCAACAAGAAAAACAAAAAGAAGAGGATGAAGAAGAAGAAGAAGAAGAAAAAGAGGAATAAAAAGGTGAAGAAGAAGATAAAGAAGAAGAAGAAGAAGTAAAAGAAGAAGAAGAAGAAGGAAGAAGGAGAAGGAGAAGAAGAAGAAGAAGAAGAAGAAAACGAAGAAGAAGAAGAAGAAGAAAAAGAAAAAGAAGAACAAGAAGAAGATGATGGAGAAGAAGAAGAAGAAGAAGAAGAAGTCGAAGAAGAGCTAGATCAAGAAGAAGTAGAAGAGAAGAAAAAAATTAATCAGAAGTAGAAAAAGAAGAAGAAGAAGAAGAGGAAGAAGCAGAAGAAGAAGGAGAAGAAGAAGAAGAAAAAGAAGTAAAATAAGAATAAGAAGAAGAAGAAAAATGAGAAGAGCAAGAAGAAGAAGATGATGAAGAAGAAGAATAAGAAGAAGAAGTAGAAGAAGAAGAAGGAGAAGAAGAAGAAGAAGAAGAAGAAGAAGAAGAAAAAGGAGAAGAAGGAGGAGAAGAAGAAGGAGAGGAAGGAGGAGGAGGAGGATGAGAAGAAGAAGAAGAGGAAGAAGAAGAAGTGGAAGACGAAGATGAAGAAGTAGAAGAAGTAGAAGAAGAAGAAGAAGAAGAGGGAGAGAAAGATGAAGAAGTAGAAAATGAAGAAGTTAAAGAGGTAGGTGAAGTAGAAGAGAAGAAGAAGAAGAAGAAGATGTAGTAGTAGTAGAGGAAGAAGAAGAAGAAGAAGAGGATGAACAACAACAATAGAAAGAAGAAGATGAAGAAGATGACAAAGAATGGAAAGAAGAAGAAGAAGAGAACGAAGAAGAAGAAGAAGAAGTAGAGGAAGAATAAGTAGTAGAAGAAGAAGACTAAAAAAAATTAGAAGAAGAAGAAGTAGAAGAAGAGGAAGAAGTAGAAGAATAAGAAGTAGAAGAAGTAGAAGAAGGAGAAGAAGAAGAAGAAAAATATGAAAAAGTAGAAGTAAATGAAGAAGACGAAAATAAGAAGAAGAAAAAGAAGTAGTAGTAGGATAAGAATAAGAAGAACAAGTAGAAGAAAAATGAGAAGAACAAGTAGAAGAAGAAGATGAAGAAGAAGAAGAAGAATAAGAACAAGAAGAAGAGGAAGAAGAAGGAGAAGAGGAAGAAGAAGAAGAAGAAGGAAAAGGAGAAGAAGAAGGAGGAGAAGAAGGAGGGGAAGGAGGAGGAAAAGAAGAAGTACAAGAAAAAGAAGAAGAAGTGGAAGACGAAGAAGAAGAAGATGAAGAATAAGAAGAAGTGGGAGAGGAAGATGAAGCGAAGAA
>JAIUJO010003270.1:15000-20000 GCA_023846275.1 Vanilla planifolia | reverse complement strand
AGAAGAAGAAGAAAAGAAGTACAAGAAGAAGAAGAAGAAGAAGAGGATAAAGAAGTGGAAGAAGAAGAAGAAGAACAAGAAGTAGAACAAGAAGAAGAAGATGAAGAAGAAGAAGAAAAGGATGACGAAGAGGAAGAAGAAGAAGAAAAAGAACAAGAATTAGTAAAAGAAGACGAAGAATAAGAACGAGAAGAACAAGACGACAAATTAGAAGAAGAAGAAGAAGAAGAAGAAGAAGAAGAAGTTGAAGAAGAAGAATTAGAGGAAGAACAAGAAGGAGAAGTAAAAGAAGTAGAAAAAGAAGAAGAAGAAGGAGAAGAAGAAGAAAATGAAAAAAACAATGAAGAAGAAGATGAAGTAGAAGTAGAACAATAAGATGAAGAAAAAGAATGAGAAGATGAAGAAGAAGAAGAAGAGGAAGTAGATGCAGAAGGAGAAGAAGAAAAATAAGAAGAAGAAGATGAAGAAGAAGAAGAAGAAGATAAATGAGAAGAAGAAGAATTAGTAAAAGAAGAAAAGGAAGAATAAGAAGAAGAAGGAGAAGAACAAGGAGTGGAAGAGGAAGAAGAAGAGGAAGAAGAAGAACAAGAAGGATAAGATGAAGAAGAAAAAGGAGTAGAAGTAGAAAAAGAAGGAGAAGAAGAAGAAGAAGAAGAAGAAGAAGAAGAAGAAGAGGTAAAAGGAGAAGAAAAAGAAGGAGAAGAAGAAGAAGAAGAAGAAAAAGAAGAAGAAGAAGTAGAAGTTAAAAAAGAAGAGGAAGAAGAAGAAGAAATAGAAGAACATGATGAATTAGATGAAGAAGATGAAGAAGAAGAAGAACAAGAAGAACAAGAAGAACAAGAAGAAGAGGAACAAGAAGAAGAAGAAGAACAAGATGGAAAAGAAGTAGAAGAAGAAGAAGAAGAAGAGGAATAGGAGGAAGAAGAAGAAGAGTAGGAATAAGAAGAAGAATTTGATGAAGAATGAGAAGATGAAGAAGATGAAGAAGAAGAAGAAGAAGAAGAAAAAAGAAAAGAAGAAGAAGAAGAAGAAGAAGAAGAAAAAGAAGAATAAGAAGAAGAAGAACAAGTAGAAGAAGAAGAAGATGAAGAAGAGGAAGAAGAAGAAGAAGAAGAAGAAGAAGATGATGATGAAGAAAAAGAAGAATAAGAAGAAGTTGTCGTAGTAGTAGAAGAAGAAGAAGAAGAAGATGATGAAGAAGTAGAAGAATGCGAAGAAGAAAAATAAGTAGTATTAGAAGAAGAAGAAGAAGACGCAAAAGAACAAGAAGGAGAAAGAGATGAAGAAGAGGAGGAAGAAGAAGATGAAGGAGAATAAGAAGAAGATGAAGAAGAAGGAGAATAAGTTGAAGAAGAAGAAGAAGAAGAAGTAGAAGAAGAACATGTTGAAGGAGAAGGAGAAGAAAAGGAAGAAGAAGAAGAAAAAGAAGAAGAAGTAGAAGTTAATGAAGAAGAAGAAGAAGAAGATGAGGAAATAGAAGAAAAGAAGAAGTAGATGAAGAAGATGAAGAAGAAGAAGAAGAATAAGGAGAAGAAGAGGAAGAAGATGGAGCAGGAAGAGGAGGAGGAGGAGGAGAAAAAGTAGAAGAAGAAGAGGAAGAAGAGTAGGAGGAAGAGGAAGAAGAAGAAGAATAGGAATAAGAAGAAGAAGATGAAGAAGAAGAAAAAAGAGGAAGAAGAAGAAGTAGAACTAGTAGTAGAAGAAGTGGAAGAAGAAGAAGAAGAAAATGATGATGATTAAGAAGAAGTTGTGGAAGAAGTATAAGAAGAAGAAGAAGAAGAAGAAGAAAAAGAAGAAGAAGAGGAAGAAGAAAAACAAGTAGATGAAGAAGAGGAGGATGAGGAAGTGGAGGAAGAAGAAGAACAATAAGAATAAAAAGAAGAAGAAGAAGAAGAAGAGGAAGAAGAAAAAGAAGAAGAAGAAGAAGAAGAAGAAGAAATAGATGAATAAGAAGAAAAAGAAGAAGAAGAAAAAAGGAAAAAGAAGAAAAAGAAGAAGAAGAAGAGGAAGAAGATGAAGAGGAGGAAGAAGAAGAAAAATAAGAAGAAGAAGAAGAGGGAGAAGCAGAAGTGGAAGAAGAAGTAGAAGAAAAAATAGAAGAAGAAGTAGAAGAAGAAGATGATGATGATGATGAAAAAGAAGAAGAAGAGGTTAAAGATGAAGAAGAATAAGAAGAAGAAGAAGAATAAGAAGAATAAGAAGAAGAAGAAGAAAAAGAAGAGGAAGAAGATGAAGGATAAGAATAAGAAGAAGAAGAAAAAGGAGAAGAAGAAGAGGAAGAAGGAGAAGAAGAAGAAGAAGAAGTAGAAGATGATAAAGAAGAAGAAGAAATTGAAGAATGGGAAGAAGAATAACAAGAAGAAGAAAAAGAAGAAGAGATAGAATAAGAAGAAGAAGAAGTAGTAGTAGAAGAAGAAGAAGAAGAAGGAGAAGTAGAAGGAGAAAACAAGAAGAAGAAGAAGAGGAAGAAGATGAAGAAGAAGAAGAAGTAGAAGAAGAAGAAGAAGAAGTAGAAGTAGAAGTAGAAGAAGAAGAAGAAGAAGAAGAGGATGAAGAAGTGGAAGAACAAGAAGAAGAAGAAGAAGTTGAACAAGAAGAAGAACATGAAGAAGAAGAAGAAAAGGATGAGGAAGAGGAAGAAGAAGAAGAAAAAGAACAAGAATAAGCAAAAGAAGTTAAAGAATAAGAATGAAAAGTACAAGAAGACAAAGTAGAAGAAGAAGAAGGAGAAGAAGTAGACGAAGAAGATGGAGAAGAAGAAGAAGAAGAGGAAGAGGAAGAAGAAGAAGTAGAAGTAGTAGTAAAAGAAGAAGAAGAAGAAAAAGAAGAAGATGATGATGACGAAGAAAACGAAGAATAAGAATAAGAAGAAGAAGAAGAAAAAGAAGAAGAAGAGGAAGAAGAAGAAGAAGTAGACGAAGAAGGGGAGGAGGAGGAGGTGGAGGAAGAAGAAGAATAATGGGAATAAATAGAAGAAGAAGAAGAAGAAGAAGAAGAAGAAGAGGAAGAAGAAAAAGAAGTAGAAGAAGCAGAAGGAGAAGAAGAAGGAGAAGAAGAAGAAGAAGAAGAAGAAGACGAAGAAGAAGAAGAAGAAGAAGAAGAAATAGAAGAAGAAGAAGAAGAAGAAGAAGAAGAAGAAGAAGTAGTAGAGGAAAAAGATGAAGAAAAGGAAGAAGAAGAAAAAGAAGAAGAAGAAGAGGAAGATTAAGAGGAAGAAGAGGAAGAAGGAGAAGAAGAAGAAGAAGAAGATGATGATGATGATGGTGGTGATGAAAAAGAAGAAGAAGAAGTTAAAGTTGAAGAAGAAGAAAAAGAACAAGTGGAAGAAGATGTTGATCGAGTAGATGGAGAAAAAGAATAAGAAGAGGAAGAAGAAGTAGAAGAAGAAGAAGAAGAAAAAGAAGAAGAAAAAGAAGAGGAGAAGATGAAGAATAAGGATAAGAAGAAGAAGAAAAGGAAGAAGAAAAAGGAGAAGAAGAAGAGGAAGAAGGAGGAGAAGAAGAAGAAGAAGTAGAAGATGAGGAAGAAGAAGAAGAAAAAGAAGAATAAGAAGGGGAAGAAGAATAAGAAGAAGAAGAAAAAGAAGAAGAGGTAGAATAAGAAGAAGAAGTAGTAGTAGTAGAAGAAGAAGAAGAAGAAGAAGAAGGAGAACTAGAAGGAGGAGAAAAAGAAGAAGAAGAAGAAGAGGAAGAAGAAGAAGAAGAAGAAGAAGAAGAAGAAGAAGTAGAAGAAGAAGAAGAAGAAGAAGAAGATGCAGAAGAAGTAGAAGAAGAAGAAGAAGAAGAAGAAGAATGGTAATAAGAAGATGAAGAAGAAGAAGAAGAGCAAGAAGAAGAAGCAGAAGAAGTAGATGAAGAAGAAGAAAAAGAAGATGAAGAAGACGAAGAAGAAGAAGAAAAATTAGAATTAGAAGAAGAAGAAGTAGAAAATGTAGAAGAAGAGGGAGTCGAAGAAGAAGTGGGAGTCGAAGAAGAAGAAGAGGAAGAAGAAGAAGAAGGATAAGAAGAAGAGGAAGAAGTGGAAGAAGAAGAAGAAGAAAAAGAAGAAGATGATCAAGAGAACAAGAAGAAGAAAATGTAAAAGAACAGAAAGAAGAAGAAGAAGAAGAAGAAGAAGAAGAAGATGATGATGATGATGACGATGAAGTTGATGTCGGGGAAGAAGAAGACAGAGAAGAAGAAGAAGAAGAAGAAGAAGAAGAAGAAGAAAAAGAAAAAGATGAAGAAGGAAAATGAAGAAGTAGATGAAGAAGAAGAAGAAGAAGAAGAAGTGTAGAAGTAGAAGATGAAGAAGAAGTAGAGGAAGAAGAAGAAGAAAAAGAAGTGGAAGAAGAAGAAGAGGAAGAGAAGAGGAAGAAGAAGAAGAAGAAGAAGAAGAAGATGGAGAAGAAGAAGAAGAACAAGAACAAGAATAAGAAGAACAAATAGAAAAACAAGAAGGTGAAGAAGAGGAATATGAAGAAGAAGAAAAAAATGAGAAGAGGAAGATGAAGAAGAAGAAGCAGAAACAGAAGAAGAGCAAGAAGAAGTGGAAGAAGATGAAGAAGAAGAAGAGGAAGAGGTAGAAGAAGAAGAAGAAGTTGAAGAAGAAGAAGAAGAAGAAGAAGAAGGGGAAGAAGAAGAAGAAGAAGAAGGAAAAGAAGAAGAAGAAGGTAAAGAAGAAGAATATAAAGAAGAAGAGAAAAATGAAGAAGAAGAAGAAGAAGAATAAAAAGAAGTAGAATGAGGAGAAGCAGTAGAAGAAGATGGTGAAGAAGAAGAAGAAGGAGGAGGAGAAGAAGAAGCAGAAGAAGAAGAAGAAGAAGGAGAAGAAAAAGACGAAGAAGAATAAGTTTAAGAAGAAAAAGAAGAAGAATAAGAAGAAGAATAAGGAGGAGAAGAAGAAGGGGAAGAAGAAAAAGAAGATGTATAAGAAGAAGAATAAGTAGAAAAAGTACTAGTAGTGGAAGAAGAAGAAGACGAAGAAGAAGTAAAAGAAGAGGAAGAAGAAGAAGAAGTAGG
>JAIUJO010003270.1:10000-12500 GCA_023846275.1 Vanilla planifolia | reverse complement strand
GAAGATGATGAAGAAGGAGAAAAAGAAAATGATGATGATAATGATGATGATGATGAAGAAGAAGAAGAAAAATGAGAAGTAGAAGAAGTAGTAGTAGTTGTAGAAGAAGAAGAAGAAGAGGAAGAAGAACAAGAAGAATGAGAAGAAGATAAAGAAGAAGGAGAAGAAGTAGAAGAAGAAGAACAACAATAACAAGAAGTAGAAGTTAAAGAAGAAGAAGAAGAAGAAGAAGGAATAGAAGAAGAAGAAGAAGTAGATGAAGAAGAAGAAGAAGAAGAGGAGGAACAAAAAGAAGGTGAAGAAGAAGAAGAAGACAGAGAAGAAGAAGAAGACAGAGAAGAAGAAGAAGAAGAAGAAGAAGTACAAGAAGAGGAATAAGATGGGGAGGAGGAGGAGGAGGGAGAAGAACAAGAATAGGAATATGAAGAAGAAGAAGAAGAAGTAGAAGAAGAGGAATAAGAGGGGGAAGAAGAAGAAGAAGAAGAGGAGGAGAAGGAAGAAGAAGAAGAACAAGAACAAGAAGATGAAAATGAAGAAGTAGAAGAAGAATTAGAAGAAGAAGAAGAAGATGAAGAAGAGGAAGAAGATGAAGAAGAAGAACAAGAAGAGGAAGAAGAAGATGAAGAAGAAGGAAAAAAAGAAGAAGAAGGACAAGAAGAAGATAAAGTAGACAAAGAAAAAGATGAAGAAGAAGAAGATGAAAAAGAAGTAGAAGAAGAAGAAGTTGTAGAAGAAGATGAAGAAGATGACGATCAAGTAGAAGTAGAAGAGGAAGAAGAAGAAGAACAAGAAGAAGAAGAAGAAAAATGGAGAAGAAGAAGATGAAAATTAAGAATAAGAAGAAGAAGAAAAAGAAGCATAAGAAGAGGAGGAAGAGGAAGAAGAAGAAGGAGGAGGAGAAGAAGAAGAGTGAGAAGAAGAAGAAGAAGAAGAAGAAGAGGAAGAAAAAGAAAAGGAAGAAGAAGAAAAAGACGAAGAAGAAGATGAAGTAGCAGAAAAAAAAGAAGTAGGAGGACGAGAAGAAGAAAGAGAAGAACAAAAAGAAGACGATGAAGAAGAAGAAGAAGAAGAAGAAAAAGAAGAAGAAAAAGAAGAAGAAGAAGAGGATGAAGAAGAGAAGGAAGAAGAAGAAAATAAAAAAGAATAAGTAGAAGAAGAAGAAAAAGAAGGAGAAGAATAAGAAAACAAAGCAGAAGAAGAAGAAGAAGGAGAAGAAGAAGTGGTGGAGGAGGAGGAAGAATTAGGAGATGAACAAGAAGAAGTAAAAGAAGTAGAAGTTGAAGAAGAAGAAGAAGAAAATGAAGAAGAAGAAGTAGAAGAAGAAGAAGAACGAGAGGAAGAAGAAGAACAAGAAGAAGATTATGAAGAAGAAGAAGAATAAGATGAAGAAGAAAAATTAGAAGAAGTAGTATTAGAAGAAGGACAACAACAAGAAGGAGAAAGAAAAGAAGAAGATGAGGAAAAAGAAGAAGAAGGAGAAGAAGAAGATGATGATGAAGAAGAAGGAGAAGAAGTAGAAGAAGGAGTAGAAGAAGAAGAAGAATAGGTAGAAGGGGAAGAAGAAGAAGAGGAAGAAGAAGAAGAAAAAGAAGAAAAAGAAGTAGAAGATAATGAAGAAGAAGAAGAAGATGAAGAATAAATAGAAGAAGAACAAGAAGTAGATGAAGAAGATGATGTTGAAGAAGAAGAAGAAGAAGAAGAAGAAGAAGGAGGAGGAGGTGAAGGAGGAGAAGGAGGAGGAGGAGGAGGAAAAGAAGAAGAAGAAGAAGAAGAAGAAGAGTAGGAGGAAGAGGAAGAAGAAGAAGAATAGGAATGAGAAGAAGAAACAGAAGAAGAAGAAGAAGAAGAGGATGAGGAAGAAGTAGAAGTAGAAGAAGAAGAAGAAGAAGAAGAAGAAGAAGAAGAAGAAGAAGAAGAAATAGAAGAAGGAGAAGTTAAGGAGAAAAACAAGAAGAAGAAGAGGAAGAAGAAGAAGAAGAAGAAGAAAAAGAAGTACAAGAAGAAGAAGAAGAAGAAGAGGATAAAGAAGTGGAAGAAGAAGAAGAAGAACAAGAAGTAGAACAAGAAGAAGAAGATGAAGAAGAAGAAGAAAAGGATGACGAAGAGGAAGAAGAAGAAGAAAAAGAACAAGAATTAGTAAAAGAAGACGAAGAATAAGAACGAGAAGAACAAGACGACAAAGTAGAAGAAGAAGAAGAAGAAGAAGAAGAAGAAGAAGAAGTTGAAGAAGAAGAATTAGAGGAAGAACAAGAAGGAGAAGTAAAAGAAGTAGAAAAAGAAGAAGAAGAAGGAGAAGAAGAAGAAAATGAAAAAAACAATGAAGAAGAAGATGAAGTAGAAGTAGAACAATAAGATGAAGAAAAAGAATGAGAAGATGAAGAAGAAGAAGAAGAGGAAGTAGATGCAGAAGGAGAAGAAGAAAAATAAGAAGAAGAAGATGAAGAAGAAGAAGAAGAAGATAAATGAGAAGAAGAAGAATTAGTAAAAGAAGAAAAGGAAG
>JAIUJO010001156.1:50000-53889 GCA_023846275.1 Vanilla planifolia | reverse complement strand
AAAAGAAGAAGCCAAATATAAGAAGAGGAATATGAGGAATAGGAAGAAAAGGAAGAAGAAGAAGAAGAAGAAGAAGAAGAAGAAGAAGAGGAAGAAGAAGAAGTGGAAGAAGAGGAAGAAGAAGAAGAAGAAGAAGTAGAAAAAGAAGAAGAAAAAGAAAAAGAAGAAGTGGAACTAGAAGAAGAAGAAGAAGAAGAAGAAGAAGAAGAAGAAGTAGAAGTAGTAGTAGTAGGAGTAGAAGAAGAAGATGAGTAAAAGAAGTAGAAGTAGAAGAAGAAAAAGAAGAAGGAGAAGAAGAAGTAGAAGAAGAAGAATAATAATAATAAGAATTAGAAGAAGAATAAGGAGAGAAGTAAGAAGAAAATGAATTAGAAGAAGTAGATGAGAAAATAAAAAAGTTTATTTAGAAGAAGAAGAAGTAGAACAAGAAGAATGAGTAAAAGAAAGAGAAGAAGCAAAAGAAGAAGAGGAAGAAGAAGATGAAGAAGAAGAAGAAGTAGAAGAAGAACTAGAAGAAGAAGAAGAGGAAGAAGAATAAGGAGAAAAATAGGCAAAAGAAGAAGAAGTAGAAGAAGAAGAACAACAAGAAAAAGAACAAGAATAAGAAGAAGAGAAGAAGAAGAAGAAGAAGAAGAAGAAGAAGAAGAAGATGATGATGAAAAAGAAAAAGAAGAAGATTTAGAAGTAGAAGAAGAAGAAATAGAAGAAGAAGAACAAGAAGAAGGGGAAGATGAAGTAGTAGTAGTAGTAGTAGTGGAAGATGAAGAATAAGAAAAAGAATAAGACGAGGAGAAGGAGTAGAAAGAGAAGAAGAAGAAGAGGAAAAAGAAATAGCTGAAGAAGAAGAAGTAAAAGAAGAAGAAGGAGAAGTAGTAGTCAAAGAAGAAGAAGGAGAAGGTGAAGAAAAGGAAAAAGAAGAAGTAGAAGAAATAGAAGAAGAAGCAGAAGAGGAAGAAGAAGAAGATGATGAAGAAGAAGTAGAAGAAGTAGTAAAAGAAGTAGAAGAGGATGAAGTAGGAGAAGAAAAAGAAGAAGAAGAAGAAGAAGAAGAAGTGGAAGAAGAAAGAGAGGAAGAAGAAGAAGAAAAAGAAGAAGAAGAAGAGGTGGAAGAAGAGAAAAAAGAAGAAGTAGAAGTAGTAGAAGAAGAAGAAGAAGATGATGATGAAGATGAAGAAGAGGAAGAGGTAGAAGAAAAAGAGATGATGATGAAGATGAAGAAGATGATGAAGAGAAGTTTAACAAGGAGAAAAAGAAGAAGAAGATGAACAAGAAGAAGAAGAAGAAGAACAAGAACAAGAAAAAGAAGATGAAGAAGAGAAGAAGAAGAAGAAGAAGAAGAAGAAGAGGACGATGACAAAGAAGAAGAAGAATAAGAAGAAGAAGACGAAGAAGAAGAAGAAGAGGTCTTAGTAGTAGTAGAAGAAGAACAAGAAGAATAAGAAGAAGAAGAAGAAGAAGAAGAAGAAAAAGAAGAGAGGAAGAAGAAGAAGATAAAGAAAAAGAAGAAGAAGAAGAAGTAGAAGAAGAGGACGAAGAAGAAGAAGAAGGAGAAGAAGTTGATGGCAAAGAAGTAAAAAAAGAAGTAGTAGTAGAAGAAGAACAAGAAGAAGAAGAAATTGAAAGAGATGAGGTAGAAGAAGACGAAGAAGAAGTAGAAGAAAAAAGAAGAAGAAGAAGAAGAAGAGGAAGAAGAAGAAAAGAAGTAGGACAAGAAGTAGAATATGTAAAAAGAGAAGAAGAAGAAGAGCAACAACAACAAGAGGAAGAAGAAGAAGAAGAAGAAGAAGAAGAAGAGAAGAAGAAGAACATTATGATGAAGAAGAAGAAGAAGAAGAAGAAGGAAACAAGAAGAAGTAGAAGAAGAAGAAGAAATAGTAGTTGTAATAGTACTAGTAGTAGCTGTAGTCATAGAAGATGAAGAAGAAGAAGAAGAGAAGAAAGTAGAAGTAGAAGTAGAAGTAGAGGAAGAAGATGAAGTAGTTGTAGAAGAAGTAATAGAAGAAGAAGAAAGAGAAGAAGAAGGAGAAGAAGAAGAAGTAGTGATAGAAGAAAAAGAAGAGGAAATAGAAGAAGATGAAAAAGAAGAAGAAGAAGATGATGATGAAGAAGAGGACAACGAAGAAGAAGAAGACAAAGAATTAGAAGAAGAAGAAGAAGAAGAAAAAGAAGAAGAAGAAAATAGAAGAAGAAGAAGATGAAGAAGAAGATGAAGAAGACAAAGAAGTAGAAGAAAAAGAAGAAGAAGATGATGATGATGAAGAAGAAGAAGAAGAAGAAAAAGAAGAAGAAGGTGAAGAAAATAAAAAAGAAGAAATAGAAGAAGAAGAACAAGAAGAAGAAGAAGAGGAATAATAATAAGAAGAAGAAGAATAAGAAAGACAAGTAGAAATAGTAGAAGAAGAAGAAGAGGAACTTGTAGAAGAAGAAGAAGAAGAAAAAGAACAAGGAGAAGAAGAAGAAGAAGAAGAAGAAGAAAAAGAAGAAGAAGAAAGAGAAGAAGAAGAAGAAGAGGAACAAGAAGAGGAAGAAAAAAATCAACAAGAAGAAGAAGAAGATGACGAAAAAGGTGAAGAAGAAGTAGAAAATGAAAAAGGAGAAGAAGAAGAACAAGAATAATTTGAAAAAGAAGAAGAAGATGACGATCACGATGAAGATGAAGAAGATGAGGAAGAATATGACAAAGAAGTAGTTTTCGTAGAAGAAGAAAATGAAGAAGAAGAAGAAGAAAAAAAGAATAAGAAGAAGAAGAAAAAGAATAAGAAAAAGTAGAAGAAGAACAACAACAAAAAGAGGACAAAGAAGAAGGAGAAGAAGAAGAAGACAAAGAAGAAGAAGAAGAAGAAGAAGAAGAAGTTGAAGAAGAAGAAGAAAAACAAGAAGAAGAGAAGAAGAAGATGAAGAAGAAGAAAAAGAAGAAGAAGTAGAATAAGAAGAAGATGAAGAAGAAGAAGAAAAAGGAAGAAAGAAAGAAGAAGAAGAAAAAGAAGTAGTAGTAGTAGTAGAATTAGAAAAAGAAGAAGAAGAAGAAGAACAAGAAAAAGAAGAAGAAGAAGAACAACAACAAGAACATGACAAAGAAGAAGGAGAAGAAGAAGAAGAAGAAGAAGAAGAAGAAGAAGAAGATGACAATGAAAAAGAAGAAGAAGAAGAAGAAGAAAAAGTAGTAGAAGAAGAAGAAAAAGAAGAAGAAGAAGATGAAGAAGAAGAAGAAAAAGAACAAGAAGAAAAAGAAGAAGATGAAGTAGTAGAACAAGAAGATGAAGAAGAAGAAGAAAAAGAAAGAAAGAAGAAGAAAAAGAAGAAGTAGTAGAATTAGAAGAAGAAGAAGAAGAAGAAAAAATAGAATAATAGTAAGAAGAAGAAGAAGAAAAAAAAGGTGAAGGAGAAGGAGAAGAAGAAGAAGAAGATGAAGAAGAAGAAGAAAAAGAAGAAAATAAG
Source organism: Vanilla planifolia (assembly GCA_023846275.1). Classification (NCBI taxonomy): domain Eukaryota; kingdom Viridiplantae; phylum Streptophyta; class Magnoliopsida; order Asparagales; family Orchidaceae; genus Vanilla; species Vanilla planifolia. Next base: position 50,451 of record JAIUJO010001156.1, on the reverse strand, counting down.
AACAAGGAGAAGAAGAAGATAAAGAAGGGGAAGCGAAAGAAGAAGAAGAAAAACAAGAAGAAGAAGAAGAAGAAGAAGAAGAAGAAGGGCTAAAAGGGCAAGAAGAAGACGATGATGATGATGAAGAAGAAGAATTAGGTGAAGAAGTAGTAGTAGTAGTAGAAGTAGAAGAAGAAGAGGAAGAAGAAGTAGGAGAAAGAGAAGAAGTAGAAGAAGAAGAAGTAGAAAAAGATGAAGGGGAAGAAGAGTTAGAAGAACAAGATGAAGAATAAGAAGGAGGAGAAGAAGAAGAATGAGAAGAAAAAGAGATAGAAGAAGAAGAGGATGAACAAGAAGAAGAAGAAGGGGAAGAAGAAGAAGTTGAAGAAGAAGAAGAAAGAGAAGAAGTAGAAGAAGAACAAGAAGGAGAAGAAAAAGAAGGACATGTTGTAGAAATAGAAGAGGAGGAAGA
>JAIUJO010001156.1:25000-27500 GCA_023846275.1 Vanilla planifolia | reverse complement strand
AAAGTAAAAGAAATGGAAGAGGTAGAGGAAAAAGAAGAGGTGGAGGAAGTAGAAGAAGTAAAATAAGAAGTAGTAGTAGTAGTAGTAGTAGAAGAAGAAGAAGAAGAAGAAGAAATACAAAAAGAAGAAGAAGACAAAAAAGAAGAAGAAGTGGAAGAGATGAAGAAGAAGAAGGACAAAAAGAAGAAGTAGAAGAATTACAAGAGGAAGAAGAAAACTAAGAGGAGGAAGAAAATGTGGAAGAAGTTGAAGAAGAAGAAAAAGTAGAAGAAGAAGAATAAGAATTAGAGGAAGAAGAAGATTAAGAAGAAGGAGAAGAAGAAGAAGAAGAAGAAGAAGTAGAAGTGAAAGAAGAAGAAGAAGAAGAAGAGGAAAAAGAAAATGAAGAAGTAGAAGTAGTTGTACAAGAAGAAGAAGAAGAAGAAGAAGAGGGCAAAGAAGAAGAAGAAGAAGGAGAAGAAGAAGAAGAGGAGGTTGAAGAAGTAGTAGAAGAAGAAGAAGAATTTGAAGAAGGAGAAGAAGAATAAGTAAAAGAAGAAAAAGATGAAGTAGAAGAAGAAGAAGAAGAAGAAGAAGTACAGGAAGAAGAAGAAGAAGGAGAAGAAGAGAAAGAAGAAGAAGAAGAGGAAGAAGAAGGAGAAGTCGTAGAAGAAGAAGGACAAGAAAAAGAAGTAGAAGAACTAGAAGAAGAAGAAGAAAAACAAAGAAGAAGAAGAAGAAGAAGAAGTTAAAGAATTGCAAGAAAAATAACAAGAGGAAGAAGAAGAAGAACTAGAAGAAGAGGAATAAGAATTGAAAAGAAGAAGATGAAGAAGAAGAAGAAGAAGAAGAAGAAGAAGAGGAGGAGAAGAAGAAGCCCATGAAGAAGAAGAAGAAGAAGAAGATGAAGAAGAAGAAGAAGATGAAGAAGATGAAGAAGAAGAAGAAGAAGAAGAACAGGAAGAAGAAGATGAAGAAGAGTAGAAGAAGAAGATGACAAAGAAGATGAAGATGAAGAAGAAGAAGAAGAAGGAGAAGAAGAGGAAGAAGACGGAGATTGAGAAGACGAAGAAGAAGAAGAAGAGGAAGAGGAAGAGTAAAAAGTAGTAGAAGAAGAAGAAGAGATAGAAGAAGACGAAGGACAAGAAGAAGAAGATGAAGAATAAGAAGAAGATGAAGAAGAAGCAGAACAAGAAGAAGACCAAGAAAAATAAGATGAAGAAAAAGAAGACGAAGAAGAAGGAGAAGAAGAAGTAGAAGAAGAAGAAGGAGAAGAACAAGAAGAAGAAAAAGAAGAAGAAGAGGAAGAAGAAGAGGAAGAAGAAGAAAAAGAAGGAGAAGAAGAAGAAGATGATGATAAAGAAGAAATTTAAGAAGAAGAAGTAGAAGAAGGAGAAGGAGAAGAACAAGAAGAAGAAAAGGAAGAAGAAGAGAAAGAAGAAGAGGAAGAAGAAGAAAAAGAAGGAGAAGAACAAGTAGATGATGATAAAGAAGAAATTTAAGAAGAAGAAGAAGATGAAGAGTGAGAATTAGAAGAAGAAGAAGAAGAAGAAGAAGAGGAACGAGAAGAAGTAGAAGGAGAAGAGAAGGAGAAGAAGAAGAAGAAGAAGAAGTGGAGAAGAAGTAGTAGTAGTAGAAGTAGTAGAAGAAGCAGAAGAAGGAGAAGAAGAAGAATAAGAATAAAAAGAAGATGAAAAAGAAGAAGAAGAAGAAGAAGTAGACGAAGAAGTAGAAGTTGTGGAATAAAAAGGAGAAGTAGAATATGAAGAAGAAGAAGTAGAAGAAGAACATGAAGAAGAACAAGTAGTAATAGGAGAAGAAGGAGGAGAAGAAGAAGAATAAGAAGAAGAATAAGCAAAAGAAGTGGAAGAAGATGTAGATGAAGAAGATGAAAAAGAAGAAGGAGAAGAAGAACGAGAGGATGAAGAAGAAGAAGTAATAGAACAAGTAGTGGCAACAGACGAATAATTAGAAGAAGAAGAAGAAGAAGAAGAAAAAGAAGTAGTAGTAGAAGAAGACGATCAAGAAGAAGAAGAAGAAAAAAAAGTAGAAGAAGAAGAAGATATTGATGAAGTGGTAGAGGAAGAAGAAGCAGAAGAAGAAGAAAATGAAGGAGAAGAAGAGGAAGATGATTTTGAAGAGGAAGAAGTGTAAGAAGAAAAAGATTAAGAAGATGAAAAAGTAGAAGAAGAAGAAGAAGGGGAAGAAGAGGAAGAAGAAGAAGTAGTAGTAGTAGATGAAGAAGATAAAGAAGAAGAAGAAGAAGAAGAAGAAGAATTAGTAGTAGAGGAAGAAGAAGAAGAAGAAGAAGAAGAAGAAGATGGAGAAGAAGAGGAAGATGATTTTGAAGATGAAGAAGAAGAAGATGAACAAGAAGAAGAAGAAGAAGAAGACGGTGATGATGAAGAAGAAGAAGTGGAAGAAGAAGAAGAAGAAGAAGTGAAGGAAGAAGAAAAAGAAGAAGAAGAAGATCAAGAAGAAGAATAAGAAGTCGATGATGAAGACGAAAGAGTAGAAAAAA
>JAIUJO010001156.1:15000-20000 GCA_023846275.1 Vanilla planifolia | reverse complement strand
AGAAAAAGAAGAAGAGAAAGAAGAAGAAGTAGTAGAAGAAGAGGATGAAAAAGTAGAAGAAGACGAAGAAGTAAAAGAAGAAGAAGAATAAGAAGAAGAAGAAGAATAGAACGAGGAAGAAGAAGATGACGATGATGAAGAAGAAGCAGAAGAAGCAGAAGAAGTAGAAGAAGTAGAAGAAGAAAAATATTTTAAAGATGGAGAAGAAGAAAGAGAAGAACAAGAATAGAAGAAGAAGAAGAAGTAGGAGAAGAAGAAGAAGAAAGAGAAGAAGAGGAAGAAGAAGATGAAGAAGAGGAAATAGATGAAGAACAAGTAAAAGAAGAAGAAGAAGAAGAAGAAGAAGATGAAGAAGAAAAAGAAGAAGAAGAAGACAAAGAGGAAAAAGAAGAAGTGGAAGAGGTAGAAGAACTAAAAGAAGAAGAAGAAATAGAAGAAGAAGAAGTACAAGAAGTACAAGTAGAAGAAGAAGAAGGAGAAGGAAAAGAAGAGGAAGAAAAGGAAGAAGAGGAAGAAGAAGAAGAAGAAAAATGACAGGAAGAAAAATAAGAAGAATTAGAAAAAGAAGAAAATGAAGAAGAAGAAAAAGAAGAAGTGGAACAAGTAGAAGAAAAAGAAAAAGAGGAAGAAGAAGAAGAAGAAGGAGAAGAAGTGCAAGAAGAAGAAGTAGTAGAAGAAGAAGAAGAAGAAGAAGAAGAGGAAGAACAAGAAGAACAAGAAGAAGAAAAAGAAGAATAAGAAGAAGTAGATGAGGCAGAAGAAAATGAAAAAGAAGAAGAAGAAGATTAAGAAGTAGTAAAAGGAGAAGAAGAGGAAGAAGAAGAAGAAGAAGAAGAAGAAGAGGTAGAAGAAGTAATAGAAGAAGAAGAGTTAGAATAAGAAGAAGAAGAAGAGTTAGAATAAGAAGAAGAAAAAGAAGGAAGAAGTGAAAGAAGAAGAAGAAGAACTAGTAGAAGGAGAAAAAGAAGAAGAAGAAGAAGAAGCAGACGAAGAAGATGTAGTACAAGTAGAGGAAGAAGTAGTAGTAGAAGAAGAAGAAGAAGAAAAAGAAGAGGAAGAAGAAGATGAAGAAGAAGAAAAAATGAAGAAGTAAAAGAAGATGATGATGAAGATGATGATGAAGAAGAAGAAGAATAGGAAGAAGTGGAAGAGGAGGAGGAAGAAGAAGTAGAAGAAGAAGAAGAAGAAGAAGAAGAGGAAGAAGAACAAGAAGAGAAAGAAGAAGAAGAAGAAGGACAAGAAGAAGAAGTAGAAGAAGAAGAGGAAGAGGAAGAAGAAGAAGAATAAGATGAAGATGAAGAAGAGCAAGAAGAAGAAGGAGAAGAAAAAGAAGAAAAGGAAGTTGAAGAAGAAAAAGAAGAAGAAGAAGAAGAATAGGAAGAATAAGAAAGAGTAGAAAAAGAAGAAGAAGAAGGCGAAGAAGAAAAAGAAGAATAATAAGTATAAAAAGAGCAACAACAACAAGAAGAAAAAGAAGAAGAGGTAGAAGAAGAAGAAAACAAAGAAAAAGAATAAGAAGAAGTGGCAGAAGAAGAAGTAAAAGTTGAGGAAGAATAAGTAAAAGAAGAATAAGAAGGAAATGAAGAAGAAGAAGGAGGAGGAGGAGAAGAAGAAGAAAGAAAAGACTAAGAAGAAGAAGAAGTAGTAGAAGAGGAAGAAGAAGAGGAAGAAGGAGAAGGAGAAGAAGAAGAAGAATTAGAAGAAGTTGCAGTAGTAGAAGAAGAAGAAGAAGTAGAATTAGAAGAAGAAGAAGAAGAAGAAGGAGAAGAAGATGAAGAAAAAGGACGAGAAGAAGAAGTTGAAGGAGAAGAAGAAGAAGAAGAAGAAGAAGAAGAGGAAGTAGAAGGAGAAGAATAATAAAAAGAAGAAGAATAAGAAGAATAAGAAGAATAAGAAGAAGAAGAAGTAGAAGGAGAAGAATAATAAAAAGAAGAAGAATAAGAAGAATAAGAAGAATAAGAAGAAGAAGAAGAAGAAGAAGAAGAAGAAGAATAAGATGAATAGGAAGAAGAAGATGAAGAAGTAAAGGAGGAAGAAGAAGAAGGAGAAGGAGAAGAAGAAGAAGAAGAAGAAGAGTAGAAGAAGATGAAGAACAAGAAGGACATAAAGAATATTAAGAAGAAGAAGAAGTAGGAAGAAGAAGATCAAGAACATGTAGTAGAAGAATAAAAAGAAGAAGAAGAAGAAGAAGAAGAAAATTAAGAATTAAAAGAAGAAGAAAATGAAGAAAAAGAAGAAGAAGATGAAGAAGAAGAATGAGGAGAAGAAGATGCAGATGAAGAAGAAAAAATAGTAGAAGAAGAAGTAATAGAACAAGATGTAGAAGAAGAAGAAGAAAATGAAGAAGAAGAAGATGAAGAAGAAGAAGATGATGAAGAAGAAGAAGAAAGAGAATAATAATAATAATAATAATAATAATAATAATAATAATAATAATGGGTAGAAGAAGAAAAAGTATAAGAAAAGATGAAGAAGAAGAAGATAATAATGATGATGATGACGATGATGATGAAGAAGAAGAACTAAAACTAGATGAAGATGATGATGAGGAAGAAAATGAAGAAGAAAAGGAAGGGGAAGAAGAAGAAGAAGAGAGAGAAGAAGAAGAAGAAGAAGAAGAAGAAGTAGAAGTAGAAGAAAAGTCAAAGAAGGAGAAGAACATGTAGAAGAAGAAGAAGAAGATCAAGAAGATGAAGAAAAAGTTGATGAAGAAGAAGAAGAAGAAGAAAAAGAAGAAGAACAAGTAGAAGAACAGACAGAAGAAGAACAAGAAGAAGAAGAAGATAAAGTAGAGGAAGAAGGAGAAAAAGAAAAAGAAGAAGAAGAAGAGGAAGAAGAAGAAGAAGAAGAAGAAGAAGAAGGAGAAGAAGTAGTAGAAGAAGAAGAAGATGTAGAAGAAAAAGAAAAAGAAAAAGAAGAAGAAGAAGAAGAAGAAGAAGAAGAAGAAGAAGGAGGAGTAGAAGAAGAAAAACAAGAAGATGAATTAGAAGAACAATAAGAAGTAGAAGTAGTACTAGAAGAAGAAGGAGAAGAAGAAAAAAAAGAAGTGAAGACGAAGAAGAAAATGAAGAAGAAGAAATACATGTAGTAGTACTAGTAGAGCAAGAAGAAAAGAAGAAGAAGAAGAAGAAGAATAAATTGAAGAAGTAGAAGTAGAACAAGAAGGAGAAGAAGAAGAAGAAGAAGAATAAGTATAAGAAGAAGAAGAAGAAGAAGAAGAAGAAGAAGAAGAAAAAGAAGAAAAGGAAGAAGAGGAGGAAGAAGAAGAAGAAGTAGAAGATGAAGAACAACAAGAATAAGAAGATTAAGATAAAGAAGAAGAAGAAGATGATAATGATGATGAAGAAGAAGAAGAAGAAGAATAAGAAGTAAAAAAGAAGAATAAGAGGAAGAAAAAGTAGAAGAAGAAGAAGAAGCAAAAGAAGAAGAAGAAGAAGAAGAAGAAGAAAAAGAAGAAGAACAAGAAGAAGAAGAAGAAGTTTAAGAAGAAGTAATAGAAGAAGGAGATTAGAAGAGAAGAAGTGGAAGAAGAAAAGAAGAAGAAGAAGTTGCAGTAAATGAAGAAGAAGAAGAAGAAAAAGAAGAGGAACAAGAAGAAGAAGAAGTTGGAAAAGAAGTAATAGAAGAAGGAGATTAGAAGAAGAAGAAGTGGAAGAAGAAAAAGAAGAAGAAGTAGTAGTAAATGAAGAAGAAGAAGAAGAAGAAGAGGTAGAAGAAGAAGAAGAAGAAGAAGAAGAAGAAGAAGAAGAAGATTATGAAGAAGAAAAAGAAGAAGAGGAAGAAGGAGAAGAAGATAAAGTAGTTGAAGAAGAAGAAGAAGAGGAAGAGGTAGAAGTAAAAGAAGAAGAAGAAGTAGTAGTAGTAGAAGAAGAAGAAGAAGAAGAAGAAGTACAAGAAGAAGAAGAAGAAGGAGAAGAAGAAGAATGAGAAGAAGAAGAAGAAGAAAAAGTACGAGAAGTAGAAAGAGAAGGAGGAGAAGAAGAAGAAGAAAAAGAAGAAGAAGAAGAAGAAGAACAAGGAAAAGATGGAGAAGTAGTAAGGGAAGAAGAAGAAGAACAAGAAGAAGAAAAAGAAGTCAAAGAAGAAGAAGAGTTAGTAAGAGGAGAAGAAGAAGGAGATGAAGAATAAGAAGAAGAAGAAGAGAAAGAAGTAGAAGAAGCAGTAGATGAAGAAGAAGAAGAAGAAGTAGGAGAAGAAGAAGAAGTAGAACAAGAAGAAGTAGAAGAAGAAAAGGAAGATAAGAAGTAGTAGAAGAACAGGGAGAAGAAGTTGAAGAAGAAGATGATTAAAGAAGAAGAAGAAGAAGAATAGAAAGAATAAGAAGAAGATGACGATGATGATGAAGAAGTAGAAGTAGAAGAAGAGGAAAATGATATTAAAGCAGAAGACAAAGATGATGAAGAAGAAGAAGAAGAGATGAGGAAGAAGAAGGAGAAGAGAAGAAGAAGAAGAAGAAGTACAACAAGAAGAAGAAAAGGAGAATATGAAGAAGATTAAGAAGAAGAAGAAGGAGAAGGAGAAGAAGAATTAGAAGTAGTCCAAAAAGAGGAAACATAATAATAATAATAAGACGAAGAAGAGCAAGAAGAAGAAGAAGAAAAAGAAGTAGAAGAATTTGAAGAATTAGAGGAATAAGGAGAAGGAGAAGAAGGAGAAGAAGGAGGAGGGGAAGAAAAAGAATAATAATAATAATAATAATAATAATAATAATAATAACAATAATAATAATAATAAAGGAGAAGAGGAAGAAGAAGAAGGAGAAGAAGAAGAAGAAGAAGAAGAAGAAGAAGTAGAAAGAAGAAGAAGAAGAAGAAGATGATGATGAAGATGAAGAAGAGGAACAAGAAGAGGGAGAGGAAGAAGAAGGAGAAGATGTTGAAGAAGAAGAAGAAGAGGAAGAATAAGAAGAAGTAAATGGAGAAGAATCAGAACAACAAGATGATGAACAACAAGAAAAAGAAGAAGAAGAAGGAAAAGAAGAAGAAGAAGATGATAAAAAA
>JAIUJO010001156.1:0-2500 GCA_023846275.1 Vanilla planifolia | reverse complement strand
AGAAGAAGAAGAAGAAAAAGAAGAACAAGAAGAACAAGAAAAAAGAAGAAGAATAAGAAGAAGAAGAAGATGTTGAAGAAGAAGAAGAAAAAGAAGAAGAAGAAGAAGAAGAAGAGAAGAAGAAGAAGAAGAAGAAGAAGAAGAAGAAGAAAAAGAAAAAGAAAAGGAAGAGTTAGAGGAGGAAGTAAAAGAAAAAGAAGATGAAGAAGAAGAAGAAAAAGAAAAAGAAAAGGAAGAGTTAGAGGAGGAAGTAAAAGAAAAAGAAGATGAAGAAGAAGAAGAAGAAGTACAATAAGAAGAAGAAGAAGAAGAAGAAGAAGAGGAATAAGAATAAGTAGAAGATAAAGAAGAAGAAGAAGAAGAGAAGAAGAAGATGTAAAAGAAGAGAATAAGAAGTAGTAGAAGAAGAAGAAAATGAATAAGAAGAAGAAGAAGAGGAAGAGGAAGAAGAAGAAGAAGAAGTGGAAGAAGAAGAAGAAGAAGTTGAAGAAGGAGAAGGAGTAGAGGAGGAGAGGAAGAAGAAGAAGAAGAGAAGAGGAAAAGGAAGATGAAGAAGGCAAATAATAACAATAATAATATTAATAATAACAATAATAAGATTAATAATAATAATAATAACAATAATAATAATAATATTAATAATAATAATAAGAAAAAGAAGAAGAGGAAGAGGAAGATGGAAAAGAAGCAGAAGACGAAGAAGAAGAAGAAGAAGTAGAATAAAAGAAGAAGAAGAACAAGATGATGATGAAGATGAAGAAGAGGAAGAAGAAGAAGGAGAAGAAGAAGAAGAAGAATGAAGGTGAAAAAGAAGAAGAAGATGATGAGAAAGACAAAGAAGAAGTAGTAGAAGGAGAAGAAGAAGAAGAAGAAGATGAAGAATATGTAAAGGAAGTAAAGAGGAAGAGAAGAAGAAGAAGGGGAAGAAGAAGAAGAAGAAAGAGAGGAAGAAGAAAAAGAAGAAGAAGAAGGAGAAGAAGAAGAAAAAGAAGAAGAAAAAGAAGAAGAACAAAAGGGAGAAATGAAGAAGAAGAAAAAGAGAAGGAAGAAGTAGAGAAATAGAAGAAATAGAAGAAGAAGAAGAAGAAGAAGAAGAAGAGGAAGAACTAGAAGAAGAGGAAGAAGAGGAAGAAGAAGAAAAGAAGAAGTAAAAGTAGTAGAAGAAGAAAAGAAGAAGAAGAAGAAGAAGAAGAAGAAGAAGAATTAGAAGAGGAAGAAGAAGAAGAGGAAGAAGAAAATGAAGAAGAAGAAGAAGAAGAAGGAGAAGAAGAAGAAGAAAAAGGAAAAGAAGAAGATGGACAAGAAGAAGGAGAAGAAATGGAAGAAGACGAAGAAGATGGAGAAGAAGAAGGAGAAGAAGAAGTTGTTGAAGAAGAAGAAGTAAGAGAAGTAGTTGAAGAAGAAGAATAAGAAGAAAAGAAGAGAAGAAGAAGAAGAATAAGAAGTAGAAGAATAAGAAGAAGAAGAAAAAGAAGAACAAGAAGAAGAAGAAGAAAAAGAAGAAGAAGATGAGAAAATGAAGAAGCAGAAGTAGTAGTAGTAGTAGTAGAAGAAGACAAAGAAAAAGAAGTAGAAGAAGAAGAAAATGAAGAAGAAGAAGAAGAAGAAGAAGAAAAGAAAAAGAAGATCAAGTTGAAGAAGAAGGAGAAGATGATGAAGAAGAAGAAGAAGGAGAAGAAGAAGAAGAAGTAGAAGAAGAAGAAAAAGAAAAGAAGAAGGAGAACAAGAAGAAGAAGTACAGGAAGAAGAAGAAGAAGATGAAGAAGAAGAGTAGAAGATGAAGATGATGATGATGAAGAAGAGTAAGAAGTAGAAGAGTAGTAGTAAAAGAAGAATTAAAAGTAGAAGAAGAAGAAGAAGAACAAGAAGAAGAAGAAGAAGAAGAAAAAAAACGAAGAAGAAGAAGCAGGAGAAGAAGAAGAAAAGAAGAAGAAGAAGAAGAAGAAGAAGAAGAAGAAAAATATGAAGAATAGGAAGAGAAGAAGAAGAAGAAGAAGAAGTAATAGTTTTAGAAGAAGTAAAAGAAGTAGAAGAAAAGAAAAAGAAGAAGTAAAAGAAGAAGAAAATGAAGAAGAAGAAGAAGAAGAATTTCAACTTGAAAAAGAAGGAGAAGAAGAAGAAGAAGAAGATAAGAAAAACAAGAAGAACAAGGAGAAGTAAAAGAAAGAAAGAAGAAGAAGAAGATGAAGAAGAAGTGGAAGATGAAGATGAAGAAGAAGAAGAAGGAGAAGAAAGAGAAGGAGAAGATGTAAAGAAGATGAGGAAGAAAAAGAAGAAGAAGAAGAAAAGAATAAAAGAAGAAGAAGAAGAAGAAGAAGAAAAGAAGAAGAAAAAAAAGAAAAAGAAGAGGAGGAAGAAGTAGAAGAAGAGATGAAGCAAAAGAAGAAGAAGAAGGAGATGATGATGAAGAAGAAGAAGAGGAAGAAGGAGGAGAAGATGAAGAAGTGGAAGAAGAAGAAGAAGAACAATATGAGGAAGAATAAGAGGAAGTAGAAGAAGA
>JAIUJO010001518.1:30000-50000 GCA_023846275.1 Vanilla planifolia | reverse complement strand
GAAGAAGGTAAAGAAGAAGTGGAAGAAAATGAAAGAGGTGAAGAAGAAGAGGAAGAAGAAAGAGAAGATGATGATGATGATGAAGAAAAATAGAAGAAGAAGAAAAAAAAGAAGAAGAAGAAGAAAATGGAGAAGAGGATGAAGTAGAGGAAGACAAAGGAGGAGAAGAAGAAGAGGAGAAGGAAGAAGAAGAAGCTAAAGAAGAATAAGAAGATGATGAAGTAGAACAAGAATGTGAAAAATAAGTTGAAGAAGAAGAAGAAGAAGATGTAGAAGAAAATGAAGAAGAAAAAACGATGATGAAGGAGAAGGAAGAGGTGGAGGAGGAGGCAAAGAAAAACAAGTAGTAGAAGAAGAAGGAGATGAAGAAGAAGACAAAAATGAAGAAGGACAAGAAGAAGAAGAAGAAGTAGAGGAAGGAGAAGAAGAAGAAGAAGAAGAAAATAAGAAGAAGGAGAAGAAGAACAAAAAAGAAGAAGCAGAAGAAAAAGAGGAAGAAGAAGGAGAAGAAGTAGAAGAAGAAGAAGGAGAAGTAGAAGTAGAAGAAGAAGATGAAGAAGATGGGGAAGAAGGGGAAGAAGAAGACAAAGGAGGAGAGGAAGGAGAAGAAGAAGAAGAAGAAGAAGAAGAAGAAGAAGAAGATTATGAAGTGGAAGAAGAACATGAGAAAATAATAATAAAAAGAAGAAGAATAGAATGGAGAAGGAGAAGGAGAAGGAGAAGAAGAAGAAGAAGAAAAAGAATTAGAAGAAGACAAAGAAGAAAAAGATAAAAAGTACAAGTGATGAAGAAGAAGAAGAAGAAAAAGAAGTAGAAGTTGAAGCAGAGGAAGATGAAGGAGAAGAAGGTGGAAAGGAAGGAGACAAAGTAGATGAAAGAGAAGGAGGAGAAGTAGATGAAGAAAAAGAAGACGGAGAAGAAGAAGAAGAATAAGAATAAGAAGTGAAAGAAGAAGAAGAACAAGAAGAAGAAGATGAAGAAGTAGAAGACAAAAATGAAGATGAAGAAGAAAAACAAAAAGAAAAAGAAGAAGAAGAAGAAGAAGAAAAAAGAGGAGGAAGAAGAAGAAGAAGAAGAAGAAGAAGAAGAAGAGAAAGTAGAAGACCTAGAAGAAGAAGAAGAAGAATGAGGAGGAAGAAGAAGAAAAGGAAGATGAAGAAGAAGTGGACTAGGAAGAAGAAGAAGATGAAGAAGAAGAAGAAGAAAAGATAGAAGAAGAAGAAGATGAAGTAGAAGAAGAAGATCAGGAGGTGGAGGAAGAAGAAGAAGAAGAAGTAGAAGAAGAAGAATAAGAAGAAGCAGAAGTGGTAGAAGTAGTAGTAGTAGCAGTAGAAGAAGAGTAAGAATAAGAATAAGAAGAAAAAGTGGAAGAAGAAAAAAAAGAAGAAGAACAAGAAGAAGGAGAAGAAGAAGAAGAAGAAGAAGAAGCAGAAGAAGAAGAAGAAGAAGAAGAAGGAAGAGAAGAAGAAGAATAATAAGAAGTAGAAGTAGAAGTAGAAGAGGAAGAAGAAGAAGTTGAAGAAGAAGAAGAAGAGGAAGAAGAAGAAGTAGAAGAAGTATAAACAGAAGAAGAAGAAGAAGAAGAACAACAACAACAACAATAAGAAAAAGAATAAGAAAAAGAAGAAGATGAAAACGATGATGAATAAGAAAGAAGAACAAGAAGAAGAAGAAAAAGAAGAAGAAGAAGAAGAAGAATAGGAGCAGGAAGAAGAAGAAGAAGAAAAAGAAGAAGAAGAAAAAGATGATGATGTAGAAGAAGAAGAACAAGAACAAGAAAAAGAAGGAGAAGAATAAGAATAAGAATAAGAAGAAGAGGAAAAAGAAGAGGTTGAAGAAGATGAAGAAGAAGAGGAAGATGAAGAAGAAGATCAAGAAAGGAAGAAGAAGAAGAAGAAGAAGAAGAAGAATAAGATGAAGAAGAAGGAGAAGGAGAAGAAGAAGAAGAAGAACATAGAAGAAGAAGAATAAAATTAAGGAGAAGAAGAAGAGGAAGGAGAAGAAGAAGAAGATGATGATGAAGAAGAAGAAGAAAAAGGAGGAGGAGAAGAAGTGGAATAAGAAGAAGAAGAAGAAGATGAAGAAGAAGGAGAAGGAGAAGAAGAAGAAGAAGAACATAGAAGAAGAAGAATAAAATTAAGGAGAAGAAGAAGAGGAAGGAGAAGAAGAAGAAGATGATGATGAAGAAGAAGAAGAAGAAAAAGAAGAAGGAGGAGAAGAAGTGGTATAAGAAGAAGAAGATGACGATGATGATGAAGAAAAAGAAGAAGAAGATGAAGAAGAAGAAGAAGAAGAAGAGGAAGAAGAAGAAGAAGAGGAAGGAGAAGTAGAAGAAGAAGAGGAAAGAGAAGAAGAAGAAGAGAAAGATGATGGAGAGGTAGAGGAGGAGGAAGAAGAAGATGTAGTAGAAGAAGATGTTGATGAAGTAGAATAAGAATATTAAAAATATTCTTATTAGAAGAAGAAGAGGAAGAAGGAGGAGAATGTGATCTCTGACCGCATGCAGTAGAAGAAAATGAAGAAGAAGAAGATGATGATGAAGAAGAAGAATGAAGAGAAGAAGAAGAAGAACAAGAAGAAGGAGGAGAAGAACCAGATGATGAAAAAGAAGAAAATAAAGAAGGAGAAGAAGAAGAAGTAGAGGAAGGAGAAGAAGAAGAGGAAGAAGAAGAAGAAGAAGAAGAAGATGATGAAGAAGAAGAAGAAGAAGAAGAAGAAGAAGAAGTAGAAGAAGAAGAAGATGATGATGATGTTGAAGAACAACAATATGAAGAAGAAGATGAAGAAAAAGAAGAAGAAAAAGAAGAAGTAGAAGAGAAAGAAGAAGACGAAGGCGAAGAAGAAGAAGAAGAAGAAGAAGAAGAAGAAGAATAAGAAGGAGAAGAGGATGTAGAAGAAGAGGATGAAAAAGATGAGGAAGAAGTGAAAGAAGTAGAAGAAGAAGGAGAACAGAAGAAGATGAAGAAGATTATGAAGTGGAAGAAGAATATGAATAATAACAAGAAGAAGAAGAGGAAAAGGAGGAAGAAAGAGAGAAGACAAAAAACAAGAAGAAGAATAAGAAAAAGAAGATGTAGAAGAAGGCCAAGAAGAACAAGAAAAAGTAGAAGTGAAGATGAAGAAGAAGAAGAAGAAGAAGAAGAAGTTGAAGTAGAATAAGAGGAAGAAGGAGAAGAAGAGGGAGAAGAAGGAGACGAAGTAGATGAAAGAGAAGGAGGAGAAGAAGAAGAAGAAGAAGAAGAAGGAGAACAAGTAGAAGCAGAACAAGAATAAGAAGGAGAAGAGGAAGAAGAAGAAGAAGAACAAGATGAAGAATTAAAAGTAGAAGATGAAGGGTAAGAAAAAGAAGAACAAGAAGAAGAAGAAGAAGAAGCAAAAGAGGAAGAAGGAGAAGAAGAGGAAGAAGAAGTAGAAGAAGTAGAAGAGCAGGAATAAGGAGAAGAAGAAGAAGAAGAGACATGGAAGAAGAAGAATTGAAAGAAGAAGAAGAAGAAGAAGAAGAAGGAGAAGAAAGATGAATAAGAAGAAATAGATGATTAAGAAGAAGAAGAAGAAGAAGAAAAATAAGAAGAAGAAGATACCGATGAAGAAGAAGTGGAATAAGAAGGAGAAGAAGGAGGAGAAGCAGAAGAAGAAGAAGAAGAAGAAGAAGAAGAAGTAGAAGAAGAAGTAGTATAAGAACAAGAAGAAGAAGAATAAGAATAAGAAAAAGAAGATGTAGAAAAAGAAGTAGTAGAAGAAGAAGAAGAAGAAGAAGAAGAAGGAGAAGAAGAAGAAATAGAAGAAGAGCAAGAAGAAGAAGAATAAGAAGAGGAGGAAGAAGAAGAAGAAAAAGACAAACAAGAAGAAGAAGAAGAGAAGAAGAAGAAGAAGTGAAAGAAGAAGAAGAAGAAGATGAAAAAGAAGAAGTAGAAGAAGTAGCAGAAGAGGAAGAAGAAGAAGAAGGAGAAGAAGGAGAACAAGATGGAGAAGAAGAAGAAGTAGAAGAAGAAGAAGAAGAAGAATAAGAAGAAGAAGATGAAGAAGAAGAAGAAGAAGAAAAAGATGAGGAAGAAAATGAAGAAGAAGAAGATGACAAAGAAGTAGGAGGAGGAGAAGAAGGAGAAGGAGGAGGAGGAGAAGATGAAGAAGAAGATGTGGAAGATGAAGAAGAAGAAAGAAGAAGAAGAAGAAGAAGAACAAGAATAAGAAGAGGATGGAGAAGAATAAGAAGAAGGAGTGAAAGAAGATGAAAAACAAGAGGTTAAGGAAGATGAAAAAGAAGAAGAAGAAGAAGAAGAAGAAGAAAATGAAGAAAAGAAGATGAAGAAGGAGGAGGAGGAGAAGAAGGAGAAGAAGAAGAAGAAGAAGAAGAAGAAGAAGAAGAAGGCATAGAAGAAGTAGAAGAAAATGATGGAGATGAAGAAGAGGAGGAAGAAGAAAGTGAAGACGACGATGATGATGAAGAAAAATAGAAGAAGAAAAAGAAGAAGAAGATGAAGAAGAAGAAGAAGAAGAAGAAGCAAAAGGAGAAAAGGAGGAAGAAGTAGAAGAGGACGAAGAAGGAGGAGAAGAAGAGGAAGAAGATTGAGAAGAAGGGGAGGAAGAAGAAGAAGTTGAAGAAGAAGAAGATGATGAAGTAGAACAAGAAAGTGAAAAATATGTTGAAGAAGAAGAAAAAGAAGAGGAAGATGTAGAAGAAAATGAAGAAGAAAAAAATGATGATGGAGGAGGAGGAGGAGGAAGCAAAGAACAAGAAGTAGGAGAAGAAGAAGGAGATGAAGAAGAAGTAGACAAAAATGAAGAAGGATAAGAAGAAGAAGAAGTAGAGGAAGGAGAAGAAGAAGAAGAAGAAGAAAATAAGAAGAAGAAGAAGAACAAAAAAGAAGAAGCAGACGAAAAAGAGGAAGAAGAAGGAGAAGAAGCAAAAGAAGAAGAAGAAGAAGAAAAAGAAGGAGAAGTGGAAGTAGAAGAAGAAGATGAAGAAGATGGGGAAAAAGTGGAAGAAGAAGGCAAAGGAGGGGAGGAAGGAGAAGAAGAAGAAGAAGAAGAAGAAGATTATGAAGTGGAAGTAGAACATGAGAATATAATAATAAAAAGAAGAAGAATAGAAAGAAGAAGGAGAAGAAAAATAAGAAGTGAAAGAATTAGAAGAAGACTAAGAAGAACAAGATAAAAAGTACAAGTGACGAAGAAGAGGAAGAAGAAGTAGAAGTTGAAGTTGAGGAAGATGAAGGAGAAGAAGGTGGAGAGGAAGGAGACAAAGTAGATGAAAGAGGAGGAGAAGTAGATGAAGAAAAAGAAGGAGAAGAAGAAGAAGAAGAAGAGGAAGAGGAAGAAGAAGAAGAAGAAGAAGAAGAAGAAGTGAAAGAAGAAGAAGAACTAGAAGAAGAAGATGAAGAAGTACAAGACAAAAATGAAGATGAAGAAAAACAAAAAGAAGAAGAAAAATAAGAAGAAGAAGAAGAAGAAGAAGAAGAAGAAGAAGAAGAACAAGAAGAAAAAGAGGAGGAGGAAGAAGAAGAAGAAGAAGAGAAAGTAAAAGAACTAGAAGAAGAAAAAGAATGAGGAGGAGGAAGAAGTAGAAGATTAGCAAGAAGAAGAAGAAGAAGAAGAAGAAAAGGAAGATGAAGAAGAAGAAGTGGACCAAGAAGAAGTAGAAGAAGTAGAAGAAGAAGAAGAAGAAAATGTAGAAGAAGAAGAAGATGAAGTAGAAGAAGAAGAGGAGGAGGAGGCGAAAAAAGAAGAAGAAGAAGACTTAGAAGTAGAAGAAGAAGAACAAGAAGAAGCAGAAGTGGTAGAAGTAGTAATAGTAGAAGAAGAAGAAGAATAAGAAAAAGAATAAGAAGAAGTGGAAGAAGAAGAAAAAGAAGAAGAAGTGGAAGAAGAAGAAGAAGAAGAAGAACAAGAAGAAGAAGGAGAAGACAAAGAAGAAGAAGAAGAAGCAGAAGAAGAAGAAGAAGAAGAAGGAAAAGAAGAAGAATAATAAGAAGTAGAAGTAGAAGTAGAAGAAGAAGAAGAGGAAGTTGAAGAAGAAGAAGAAGTAGAAGAAGAACAATAATTAGAAGAAGAAAAGATGATGAAGAAGAAGAAGAATAAGAAAATGAAGAAGAAGAAGAAGAAGAAGAAGAAGAAGTAGAAGAAGTAGAAATAGAAGAAGAAGAAGAAGAAGAAGAAGAACAACAACAACAACAAGAAAAAGAATAAGTAAAAGAAGAAGACGAAAACAATGTAGAATAAGAAAGAAGAACAAGAAGAAGGAGAAAAAGAAGAAGAAGAAGAAGAATAGGTGGAGCAAGAAGAAGAATGAAAAGAAGAAGAAGAAGAAGAAGATGATGCAGAAGAAGAAGAGGAAGAAGAAGAAGTAGAAAAAGAAAAAGAAGGAGAAGAATAAGAATAAGAAGAAGAAGAGGAAAAAGAAGAGGTTGAAGAAGATAAAGAAAAATAGGAAGCAGAAGAAGAAAATGAAGAAAAGGAAGAAGAAGAAGAAGAAAAAGAAGAAGACGAAGAAGATAAAGGAGAAGAAGAAGAAGAAGAAGAAGAAGGAGAAGGAGAAGAAGAAGAAGAAAATTAAGGAGAAGAAGAAGAAGATGATGATGATGAAGAAGAAGAAGAAAAAGAAGAAGGAGAAGAAGAAGAAAAAGAAGAAGGAGGAGAAGAAGTGGAAGAAGAAGAAGAAGATGACGATGATGATAAAGAAAAAGAAGAAGATGATGAAGAAGAAGAAGAAGAAGAGGAAGAAGAAGAAGAAGAGGAAAGTAAAGTAGAAGAAGTTCAAGAAAGAGAAGAAGAAGAGAAAGATGATGGAGAGGTAGAGGAGGAGGAAGAAGAAGTAGTAGAAGAAGATGTTGATGAAGTAGAATAAGAATATTAAAAATATGAAGAAGAAGAATCGAAAAAAGAAGTTGAAGAAAATGAAAAAGAAGATGATGATGAAGAAGAAGAAGAAGAACAAGAAGAAGGAGGAGAAGAACAATATGAAGAAGAAGTAGAAGAAAATGAAGAAGGAGAAGAAGAAGAAGTAGAGGAAGGAGAAGAAGAAGAGAAAAAAGAAGAAGAAGAAGAAGAAGAAGTAGAAGAAGAATATGAAGAAGAAAATGAAGTAGGAAAAGAAGAAGAGGAAGAAGAAGGTCGAGAAGAAGAGGAAGAAGAAGTAGAAGAAGAATAAGAAGTAGGAGAAGAAGACGAAGAAGAAGAAGATGAAAAGTAGAGAAGAAGAGGAAGAAGAAGAAGAAGAAGAAGAAGAAGAAGAAGAAGAATAAGAAGTAGAAAAAGAAGAGGAAGAAGAAGAAGAAGAATAAGAAGTAGTAGAAGAAGAAGAAGAAAGAGAAGATTATTAGAAAGAAGGAGAGAGACAGGGGAGGAGGAGGACGAAGAAGAAGAAGAAGAAGAAAAAGACAAAGTACATATATCACATAACTTCTTTTTATGAAGTTTTTCTTCATAATTTTGATTTTCATTCCATTCTATTCCAACAAAGTCGACTACAAGTAATGATACCAATAGTTCTATTGCTGGTTGTTTCGTTGGTTGTTGTAAAATAGTTTGACATTCTTGATTGTTATTTTTTTCAAAATTTGTTAACCATGATAAAACATTGCCTTCCCAGTATGATGTTGCAAATTGTATGTATTCTGCAACAGTCATGGTGGGAGGAAGCATAAATATGGTTCCTTTGATTTTTTGTGCCCATTCGACACAATAATCTTTTATTTTTTTATATGGTATATGATCAATGTTTAATGTTAAACCCCATGTAGATGAATCTCTTCTTTCTTCTAAATGTCTATTTTTATTTTTATGGTAGGTACGCCAATCAGAGCGTTTACCATAATTAATCATATTTGCATAAGAAGGAGTTGCATGACTTCTTTCTATGTTATCTCCATGGGATTCATCCATGTGGACTTCTGGTCCAGGTGAGGGTATATGAGTTGGTGGAGGTGGAGGTGGAGTTTCATGAAGAGGTGTTTGAGGTATATAACCAGGAGGTCCTGGTAGATAAAGTGTACTACTTTCTCCTCTTTCCATGTTAATTTTATAATTAGTTGGAGATTTGTAAAAGTCGATTAATTGTTGATTTTGTTGGAACAGAATAGGGATTAGATACCAAATTTTACAAAACACGCAGAGCTTCCAAACTTGAAACTAGAAGAACTTGAAAACTATGAGAGAGCACACCAAACTTACAAACTGAAACTAAGAGAGTGGTTTTTTTCTGCTATTTCTTCTATTGTTCCAATATTGATGGAATACTCTTCTAAGTTTGAGATAAAAACTTTTTTAATGTTTATAGGACATTCATTTGCATAATGACCTTCTTTGTTGCATTTAAAACATCTGCAATGCTTTTTACCTTTCTTTTTATATTTTTTAACATATTTCTTTTTTCGAAACTTTTTATTTAATTTAAATTATGATGTCCAGTTTCGTTTAGTAATTTTATATCTGTGTCTTCTTTTTTGTTTAAAAAAAGGCTTCGAATGTATTCTCCAATCATAAACTGGAGGACATCCATAGACATAATTTAGGTCTTCGGAAAATTTTGAACAACAGTTGTAGCCCATTCTAGAAGATTTTAAATTTCTACTCATTTTCTTTTGGGCTGATGTATTCTCACAAGTTTTTTCCATAGCTTCTGTGCATGCTCTTCTGAGCATACCAGTGTTATGGGGTCTCATAGTTCATTGTGAGGTGATTAGTTCTCGATATTTTTCAGAAATTATGTTATTCCAAGGAAAGGGAATTTTGGAAAAGAAACCTTGTATCCAAAATTCTTGTTGTAGAGTTTTTTCTAGATGATAAATGTATCCTATATATGTAGCTACAAATTCATCTAACATACATATATCACATAACTTCATTTTATGAAGTTTTTCTTCATAATTTTGATTTTCATTCCATTCTGTTCCAACAAAGTCGGCTACAAGTAATGATACCAATAGTTCTATTGCTGGTTGTTTTGTTGGTTGTTGTAAAATAGTTTGACATTCTTGATTGTTATTTTTTTCAAAATTTGTTAACCATGATAAAGCATTGCCTTCCCAGTATGTGTTGCAAATTGTATGTATTCTGCAACAGTCATGGTGGGAGGAAGCATAAATATGGTTCCTTTGATTTTTTGTGCCCATTCGACACAATAATCTTTTATTTTTTTATATGGTATATGATCAATGTTTAATGTTAAACCCCATGTAGATGAATCTCTTCTTTCTTCTAAATGTCTATTTTTATTTTTATGGTAGGTACGCCAATCAGAGCGTTTACCATAATTAATCATATTTGCATAAGAAGGAGTTGCATGACTTCTTTCTATGTTATCTCCTTGGGATTCATCCATGTGGACTTCTGGTCTAGGTGAGGGTATATGAGTTGGTGGAGGTGGAGGTGGAGTTTCATGAAGAGGTGTTTGAGGTATATAACCAGGAGGTCCTGGTAGATAAAGTGTACTACTTTCTCCTCTTTCCATGTTAATTTTATAATTAGTTGGAGATTTGTAAAAGTCGATTAATTGTTGATTTTGTTCATAATATAAATAAAGATTCTCACTAGAGGTTTCTCCAGCTAATTCTTGTTTTTGAAGTTCTAAGAACTTCGAATAAACTGATTTATCTAGTTTTTGTAAATCCATAATCTTATTAGAAGATTTAAGTTTAACCATTAATGTTTGGTTAATTTTGTTCCAAGGTAATGGAACTTAGAGGTTGTAGGTATAACATTATTCGTTTTTATCTCTTCGAGTTTTTGAATTTTATCTTTAATTTCTTTTAACTGATCTACGATAAAATTTAAAATGTCTGCTATGGCAGGATCTTGTCCTTCTGTGGTAGGTAAATGGATTATGTGTTCATAATCCTTTGTCTTAGATACTTGACAGTTATAAGTATTATTAGGAACTAAAATTTCTTTCATATTTTAAATCTTTGTGTTTTAATAATTTCTAAGTTTGTATAATGGATTTTGTTCCTTGCATTACTTTTTTTTAGTTTGTTTTTGTGTTTTCTGTTTGACCCACTATTTTACGACTACATCTACACTTCCACAACCATAAGGTTTCCGTGGCTTTCTGGAGGAAGTTAGGGATTCTTACAAAGACCACCATCCCTAGTAGATTGCTACATAAAATAGGAGCACAGCTATGGTTCGTTTCCTACCTCATAGCGTAAAGAAAATACAAAAAATCTAGCCAAAAGTATTGTAATAAAACTAACCCATTGCACAATCGAAGAGATTATTAAAACACAAATGGAAATGTTTAGCTATTCATTCTAAGCAAAAACTTAATATAGAGTTTAAGACTTACAAGACTGGAGCACTTTGGGCTCTGATACCAAATTTTACAAAACATGTGGAGCTTCCAAACTTGAAACTAGAAGAACTTGAAAACAATAAGAGAGCACACCATGTAAAAATTGGTATCAGAGCAATTAATATCTAATCCCTAATCCCTAATGAAAAGTAATGCAAGGAACAAAATCCATTATCTGTATTCCATCTTTGTGGTTGTTCTCCATTTGTTTTTTTGTATTTAGCCTGTTCAACGGCTAATTTGTTTTGTAAGGCTTTGATTTTTGTTGAAAGATTAGGAATAAACTTTCGTCCATAATTGAAAAGTCTTAAAAAACTTTGTAGTTGCTTTAAACTAGTAAAGTTCTCAGGAAAGTCTTTGACCTTTGCATATATATGGTCTTGTAATTGTATTTGACCATTTTTTATTTGTTTTCCAAGAAAATTAATTTTTGTTTTCAATAGTTCTATTTTCTTTGGACTTTGTATAATGCCATGATTTAGCATTAGCTTAATAACATGTAAGAGATGATCTTTATGTTCTTCTTCTATGGAGCTCTGAATTCCATAATAGCCAAAATAGACATGTTATAATGTTTTCCATAGAGAGATAGAGTATTTCTTGATTCAAGAATAGGTTAATGATGTTAGTCTCTTCTAGCTGCTTAAAAAATTGTAACAGCTTTTCTTCGTCTAGTATGTTTGTCTGATAGAGCTATAGCATTTCTTGAACAGTAACTTCTGCTTCCAATTTTCTTGTATCTTCATTCTTTATTAATAACTGGACTAGTCCAAGAAAATCTTTTATTCTGAACTGGATGAGGTCAGCCATTTGTATTGAGGTTAATACTTCGACTAAAGCTTCAGTATTAAAGAGTTGTTGTTCTAATTTTTGTAAAGCTGTTGATTGAGTTATTGTTGATCTTGTCAGGAGGGTTTCCAAGCATTTTTTGTAGTCTTCTTCTTTAGCCTTCTGTTCTACTAAGATCTGTTTGTTGATCATGTATCCTTTTTCTAGCTGTGTTAGCCAATAATTGGCTGCACGCCAGTCACTTGTTTGAAGAGCTTGGAAACAGCCATTAAGTCTGTAAAAAATTTTGGGATCTGTTTGTTGTAGACTTTTGTTGTACCAGTCTTTTATTACTGAGGCAGCAAAGGTTTTGCCTTTTTCGGTACCACTTTGAATTCTTTTGTTTACCAAATTTTTTGTTTGTGGTGTTGCCACTTGAATTTTGGAATCAATAGCTTGTTGATCTTGTGAAGGGATTTCAATAGCCTGTTGGGCCTTAGATTGTTGAGCCGTGGATGTTTCGGCTATGTCTTTCTCGGTTTGGGCTTTAGTTTTTTTCTGTGTTACTTCTGTAAATTCGCCAGCTCGTTTCATTTTGTCTAGAACCGATTTCAGAAATAAAAGTTCTTCTTCGTTCATGTTCTGCTAAGAAAATCAGCGATAATATTAGTGAAACCAGGAATATATTTAACTGTATAATTAAATATTTCTAAATAAAGAGCAAGACATATGCATCTTAAGTTTTCTTCTGGATTGTGTATCGTCTTTTTTTGGAGAAATTGTGCTACTGATTTATTGTCAGTTTCTATTGTGAATTCTTTATGAAGAAGATATATTTTAGACTTTTAATAGCTAATTTGATAGTTAATAATTCTTTGTCATAAGTGGAATATTTGACTTGGGTTTTTGTAAATTTGCCAGAAGTATATGCCACTATTTCTTGGCTATTTGTTACCAATACTCCAGACCAGAATAAATTTGAAGCATCTGTTTGTAGGATGATATGTTCTTCTTCTGTTGGGAAATGAAGAATTTGTTTTTTTGTAACAAATTCTTTTATTTGTTTAATTTCCTTTTGTTCTTCAGAATTTAAAGAAATAGGTATTTTATCTGTATTCCATCTTCATGGTTGTTCTTCATTTGTTTTTTTGTATTTAGCTTGTTCAAGGGCTAATTTGTTTTGTAAGGCTTTGATTTTTGTTGAAAGATTAGGAATAAACTTTCGTCCATAATTGAGAAGTCCTAAAAAACTTTGTAGTTGCTTTAAACTAGTAAAGTTCTCAGGAAAGTCTTTGACCTTTGCATATATATGGTCTTGTAATTGTATTTAACCATTTTTTATTTGTTTTCCAAGAAAATGAATTTCTATTTTGAATAGTTCTATTTTCTTTGGACTTAGGATAATGCCATGATTTAGCATTAGCTTAATAACATGTAAGAGATGATCTTTATGTTCTTCTTTTGTGGAAGAGAAGACAAGAATATCATCTATATATGCTACTGCATATGACAGATGTCCAAAAATAGAATTAATCCATTTTTAGAATATTTGGGGTGCATTTTTTAATCCAAATGGCATAACTAGCCATTTGTAATATCCTTGAGGACAACTAAAAGCTGTTAGCTCTATTGATATTTGGTTTGCAAGTTTGATCTGCCAAAAACCAGATTTGGTGTCAAATTTGCTATAGTATTTTGCACCTTGAATTTGTTTAATTAGGTGCTCAGCTGTTGGGATAAAATATCCATCAAATTTTCTACATGAATTAGCTTGCGATAATTGATAACCATGCGAGCTTTTCCTCTTTTTATTTCAGCATGATTTCTTACGATAAAAGCAGGAGAAGAGTGAGGACTATGGCTCTTTTGTATTAATTTTAAAGTTATTAGTTCTTGTATTTGATTATTGAATTCTTGTTTGTCTAAGGGTGTTACCATTATACTATTAACTCGTATATTTGTATTTTTGTATTGTTCTAAAAGTTCAATAGAACAATAACAAGGAGATTTATCAAACCATTTAAGTGGATCACCAGAATATAATGGTTCTAATAGCTTATGGACAGTCTCTTCAAATGTGTTTGAAGTAGGAATATTATATGTGTAGATCGGATGAGATAAGGAATTTGTGTCAACTAGCGTAGTTTTGTGTGAAGATTCACCACGCTGGGCTGTAGGAGTGTAATAAGGGGCAATATGGGCAGGAAAATGTATACGAGGAACGGTGTGGCCATCAAAAGTAAAGAAGTGGGAGTTGAAGGGAGAAAAATGACGAAGATTATCTAAACCGATTAGGAGTCAGTATTAAAGTCTAAAGGAAGTAATGCAAAGTTAAATTTGTAAGTATTAAGATTATTATGAAGATCTGGTATGGAAATAGCAACATTAGCAACCTTATGGGTAACTGGGACTTGTCGTCCCATAAAGTCAGTAAGAGAGGTTTTGTTATCTAAAGGTAACCAAAATAATTTGGGGATAAATACTTGCTGAAGTAAACTTGCTTCAGCTCAGGTATCGATTAAAGCATGAATAGTGACATCTTCAAATTTGGGAAGATGAATAGTTATGGGAAGATAAATATGTAATTGGACTTTTTTCTTTAAATCCATTAAGGAGGAGGAATAGATTTTTTATTTTCGAGAAGGCGTAATGTACGACCTTCTACAGGATCGTGGATTGGAATATGAATACTAGATCGAGGTGATTCAGATGATTCACCTTCGTCATAATGTCTTGCAAGGTTAAGAGAAGAGGTTGTTCGATTTCTTTTAACTGATCTACGATAAAATTTAAAATGGATCACACCATGTAAAAATTGGTATTTAGCCTGTTCAAGGGCTAAATACAAAAAACCAAATGGAGAACAACCACGAAGATGGAATACAGATAAAATACCTATTTCTTTAAATTCTGAAGAACAAAAGGAAATTAAACAAATAAAAGAATTTGTTACAAAAAAACAAATTCTTCATTTCCCAACAGAAGAAGAACATATCATCCTACAAACAGATGCTTCAAATTTATTTTGGTCTGGAGTATTCGTAACAAATATCCAAGAAATAGTGGCATATACTTCTGGCAAATTTACAAAAACCCAAGTCAAATATTCCACTTATGATAAAGAATTATTAGCTATCAAATTAGCTATTAAAAGTCTAAAAATATATCTTCTTCATAAAGAATTCACAATAGAAACTAACAATAAATCAGCAGCACAATTTCTCCAAAAAAAGACGATACACAATCCAGAAGAAAACTTAAGACGCATACGTCTTGCTCTTTATTTAGAAATATTTAATTATACAGTTAAATATATTCCTAGTTTCACTAATATTATCGCTGATTTTCTTAGCAGAATATGAACGAAGAAGAACTTTTATTTCTGAAATCGGTTCTAGACAAAATGAAACGAGCTGGCGAATTTACAGAAGTAACACAGAAAAAAACTAAAGCCCAAACCGGGAAAGACATAGCCGAAACATCCACGGCTCAACAATCTAAAGCCCAACAGGCTATTGAAATCCTTTCACAAGCTCAACAAGGTATTGATCCCAAAATTCAAGTGGCAACACCACAAACAAAAAATTTGGTAAACAAAAAAATTCAAATTGGTACTGAAAAAGGGAAAACCTTTGCCGCCTCAGTAATAAAAGACTGGTACAACAAAAGTCTACAACAAACAGATCCCAAAATTTTTGACAGAGTTAATGGCTGTTTCCAAGCTCTTCAAACAAGTGACTGGCGTGTAGCTAATTATTGGCTAACACAGCTAGAAAAAGGATACATGATCAACAAACAGATCTTAGTAGAACAGAAGGCTAAAGAAGAAGACTACAAAAAATGCTTGGAAACCCTCCTGACAAGATCAACAATAACTCAATCAACAGCTTAGAACAATAGCTCTTTAATACTGAAGCTTTAGTCGAAGTATTTGCCTCAATACAAACGGCTGACCTCATCCAGTTTAGAATAAAAGATTTTCTTGGACTAGTCTAGTTATTAATAAAGAATGAAGATACAAGAAAATTGGAAGCAAAAGTTGCTGTTCAAGAAATGCTAGAACTCTATCAGAGAAACATACTGGATGAAGAAAAGCTGCTACAATTTTTTAAGCAGCTAGAAGAGACCAACATCATTAACCTATTCCTGAATCAAGAAATACTTTATCTCTCTACAAAAAGCCCTCGAATCATAGCCTGTTATGAAGAAATACCAAAATATAGACAACATCTTCGACGAGGAATTGTACATAAAGTATTTCTCAATACAAAGCATTCTGAAGACTACACCAGTTATATTCCAGAATTATGCAAAAACTACCTCGAATCTTATTTAACCAAGTTCTCAACAACTTTTGTTTTTACTATCTGGACGGTCTGGGAAGAACGGGAATATATAAATTTATATTCCTCAATACAACTATGGATTCTAGGAAAAGATTCAGATCCTCCAAGACTATATGTGTAGATCGGATGAGATAAGGAATTTGTGTCAACTAGCGTAGTTTTGTGTGAAGATTCACCATGCTTGGCTGTAGGAGTGTAATAAGGGGCAATATTGGCAGAAAAATGTATACGATGAACGGTGTGGCCATCAAAAGTAAAGAAGTGGGTGTTGAAGGGAGAAAAATGACGAAGATTATCTAAACCGATTAGGCAGTCAGTATTAAAGTCTAAAGGAAGTGATGCAAAGTTAAATTTGTAAGTATTAAGATTATTATGAAGATCAGGGATTAGGGAGAACAACCATGTTCTTCTAGTTTCAAGTTCTTCTCTTAACCTTCCAAGACATTATGACGAAGGTGAATCATCTAAATCACCTCGATCTAGTAACTGGTTATTAAGATAAAGTATTCCAAACAATGCAATTGGAACATTAGTCATTCATAAATATGAGGATTTTCCCATAATAACATCTGAAAAAGCAATAGATGATCCTAAAAATTCCAAAAAATATCGAGAATTCAGAATTAATATGAAAAATACTAGTCTTAATATAAAGAAGTAGATGAAGAAAAAGAAGGAGAAGAAGAAGAAGAAGAAGAAGAAGAAGAAGTGAAAGAAGAAGAAGAACTAGAAGAAGAAGATGAAGAAGTACAAAACAAAAATGAAGATGAAGAAGAAAAACAAAAAGAAGAAGAACAAAAATAAGAAGAAGAAGAAGAAGAAGAAGAAGAAGAAGAAGAATAAGAAGAAAAAGAGGAGGAGGAAGAAGAAGAAGAAGAAGAGAAAGTAAAAGAACTAGAAGAAGAAGAAGAATGAGGAGGAGGAAGAAGTAGAAGATTAGGAAGAAAAAGAAGAAGAAGAAGAAAAGGAAGATGAAGAAGAAGAAGTGGACCAAGAAGAAGTAGAAGAAGAAGAAGAAGAAAATGTAGAAAAAGAAGAAGATGAAGTAGAAGAAGAAGAGGAGGAGGAGGCAAAAAAAAGAAGAAGAAGAAGACTTAGAAGTAGAAGAAGAATAATAAGAAAAAGCAGAAGTGGTAGAAGTAGTAGTAGTAGAAGAAGAAGAATAATAAGAATAAGAATAAGAAGAAGAAGTGGAAGAAGAAGAAAAAGAAGAAGAAGTGGAAGAAGAAGAAAAAGAAGAATAACAAGAAGAAGAAGGAGAAGACGAAGAAGAAGAAGAAGAAACAGAAGAAGAAGAAGAAGAAGGAAAAGAAGAAGAAGAATAATAAGAAGTAGAAGTAGAAGTAGAAGAAGAAGAAGAAGTAGAAGAAGAACAATAATTAGAAGAAGAAAAGATGATGATGAAGAAGAAGAAGAAGAAGAATATGAAAATGAAGAAGAAGAAGAAGTAGAAATAGAAGAAGAAGAAGAAGAAGAAGAACAACAACAACAACAAGAAAAAGAATAAGTAAAAGAAGAAGACGAAAACAATGAAGAATAAGAAAGAAGAACAAGAAGAAGGAGAAAAAGAAGAAGAAGAAGAAGAATAGGAGGAGCAAGAAGAAGAATGAAAAGAAGAAGAAGAAGAAGATGATGATGCAGAAGAAGAAGAGGAAGAAGAAGAAGTAGAAAAAGAAAAAGAAGGAGAAGAATAAGAATAAGAAGAAGAAGAGGAAAAAGAAGAGGTTGAAGAAGATAAAGAAAAATAGGAAGCAGAAGAAGAAAATGAAGAAAAGGAAGAAGAAGAAGAAGAAGAAGAAGACGAAGAAGATGAAGGAGAAGAAGAAGAAGAAGAAGAAGGAGAAGGAGAAGAAGGAGAAGAACATAGAAGAAGAAGAAGAAAATTAAGGAGAAGAAGAGGAAGAAGGAGAAGAAGAAGAAGATGATGATGATGAACAAGAAGAAGAAAAAAGAAGAAAAAGAAGGAGGAGAAGAAGTGGAAGAAGAAGAAGAAGATGACGATGATGATAAAGAAAAAGAAGAAGAAGATGAAGAAGAAGAAGAAGAAGAGGAAGAAGAAGAAGAAGAGGAAAGAAAAGTAGAAGAAGTTCAAGAAAGAGAAGAAGAAGAGAAAGATGATGGAGAAGTAAAGGAGGAAGAAGAAGTAGTAGAAGAAGATGTTGATGAAGTAGAATAAGAATATTAAAAATATGAAGAAGAAGAAGAACTGAAAGAAGAAGTTGAAGAAAATGAAAAAGAAGGTGATGATGATGAAGAAGAAGAAGAACAAGAAGAAGGAGGAGAAGAACAATATGAAGAAGAAGTAGAAGAAAATGAAGAAGGAGAAGAAGAAGAAGTAGAGGAAGGAGAAGAAGAAGAGGAAAAAGAAGAAGAAGAAGAAGAAGAAGAAGTAGAAGAAGAATATGAAGAAGAAAATGAAGTAGGAAAAGAAGAAGAGGAAGAAGAAGGTCGAAAAGAAGAGGAAGAAGAAGTAGAAGAAGAATAAGAAGTAGGAGAAGAAGAAGAAG
Organism: Vanilla planifolia; assembly: GCA_023846275.1. NCBI lineage: Eukaryota > Viridiplantae > Streptophyta > Magnoliopsida > Asparagales > Orchidaceae > Vanilla > Vanilla planifolia. The sequence continues at coordinate 32,091 of JAIUJO010001518.1, read as the reverse complement.
AAGAAGAAGATGAAAAGTAGAGAAGAAGAGGAAGAAGAAGAAGAAGAAGAAGAAGAAGAAGAAGAAGAAGAAGAATAAGAAGAAGTAGAAAAAGAAGAGGAAGAAGAAGAAGAAGAATAAGAAGTAGTAGAAGAAGAAGAAGAAAGAGAAGATTATTAGAAAGAAGAAGGAGAGAGGCAGGGGAGGAGGAGGACGAAGAAGAAGAAGACAAAGAAGATGAAGTAGAACAAGAATATGAAAAATTTGAAGAAGAAGAAGAAGAAGAGGAAGAAGTAGAGGAAAATGAAGAAGAAGAAAATGAACAATAAGAAGAAGAAGGGGAGAAGGAGCAGGAGGAGAAGAGGAGGAAGAAGAAGAAGAAGAAAATTAAGAAAAAGTAGAAGAAAATAAAGAAAGAGAAGAAGAAGAAGAAGAAAAAGAAGGAAAAAAAATTGAAGACAAAGAAGAAGAAGAAGGAGAAAAAGAAGAAGAATAAGAAAAAGAAGAAGAAGCAGATGAAGAAGATGAAGATGAAGAGTTTGAAGAAGAAGAAGAAGTAGAAGAAGAAAAAAAAGAAGAATAAGAAGAAGAAGAAGAAGAAGAAGAAGAAGAGGGTGTAGAAGAAGAACAAGAAGAACAAGAAAAAGAAGAAAATGAAGATGACAATGAAGAAGAAGAAAAAAATAATGAGATAGAATAACAATAACAAGTAGAATTAGTAGTAGTAGTAATGTAGAAGAAGAAGAAAAAGAAGAAGAAGATGAGGAAGAAGAAGAAGAAGAGGAAATATAAGAAGAAGAGGTAGAAGAGAATGTAAAATAATAACAAGAAGAAGAAGATTTTTAAGTAGAATAAAAAGCAGAAGATGAAGAAGAAGAAGAAGAGGAAGATGAAGAAGAAGAAGAGGATGAAGAAGAAGAAGAAGAAGATGAAAAGAAGTAAAAGAAGAAAAAGAAGAAGAAGAAGAAGCAAAAGAAGAAGAAGCAGAAGAAGAAGAAGAGGAAGTTGATGAAAAAGAAGAGGAAGATGAAGAAGAAGAAGTAGATGAAAAGTAGAAGAAGGAAAAGATGAAGAAGAAGTGGAAGAAGAAGAAGAAGAATAAGATGAACAAAATGTAGAAGATGATGAAGAAGTAGTAGAAGAAGTTGTAGATGAAAAAGAAGAAGAAAAAGAAGAAGAAGAAGATGATGATGATGAAAAAGAAAAAGAAGAAGAAGAAAGAAGAAGAAGAAGAAGAAGAAGAAGATGATGATGATCATGAAGAAGATGAACAGGAGGAAGTAGAGGAGGAAGAAGTAGAAGAAGAAGAACTAGAAGAAAAACGAGAAGAAGAAGAAGAAGAAGAAGAAGACGAAGGAGAATAATAATAATAATAATAATAATAACAATAATAACACAAAGACAAAAAAGAAGTGGAGGGAGAAGAATAAGAATAAGAAGAAGCAGAAAAAGAAGAGAAGGGAAAGGAAGAAGGATTTTAAGTAGAAGAGGAAGAAGAAGAAGAAAATGAAGAAGAAGAAGAAGAAGAAGATGAAGAACAAGAAGAAGGAGTGGGAGGAGGAGAAGAAGATGAAGATGAAGAAGAAGAAGAAGGAGAACAAGAAGAAGGAGGAGGAGAAGAAGAAAATTAAGAACGAGAAGAAGAAGATGAAGAAGCAGGAGAAGAAGAAAAAGATGAAGAAGCAGGAGAAGAAGAAGAAGAAGAAGAAGAAGAAGAGGAAGAAAAAGAAGATGAAAAGAAGAAGTTGAGGAAGAAGAAGAAGAAGAATAAGAAGAAGATGAAGAAGAAGAGGAATAAGAAGAAGAAGAAGAAGATGATGAAGAGGAAGTGGAAGAAGAAGAAAAAGAAGGAGAAGTAGAACAGGGAGAAGAAGAAGAGAAGGATGAGGAAGTAGAAGAATAAGAAGAAGAAGATGAAGTAGAACTAGAATATGAAAAATTTGAAGTAGAAGAAGAAGAAAAAGAAGATGTAGAAGAAAATGAAGAAGTAGAAGAAGAAGGAGGAGGAGGAGGAGGAGCAGAAGGAGAAGATGAAGAAGAAAAAGAAGGAGAAGAAGAAGAGGATGAAGAAGAAGAAGAAGAAAAAGAAGGAGGAGAAGTAGAGAAAGGAGG
>JAIUJO010001518.1:22500-25000 GCA_023846275.1 Vanilla planifolia | reverse complement strand
GAGAAGAAGAAGAAGGAGAAGAAGGAGAAATAGAACAAGAAGAAGGAGAAATAGAACAAGAAGAAGAATAAAAAGAAGAAGAAGAAGGATAAGAAGAAGGAGGAGAAGAAGATGATGATGAAGAAGTAGAAGAAGAAGGAGAAGAAAAAGAAGAAGAAGAAGAAGAACAGAAAGAAGAAGAAATGTTGAAGAAGAAGAAGAAGAAAAAGAAGAAGAAGAAGTAGAAGAAGAAGAAAAAGAGGAAGAAGATGAGTGAGATGAAGAAAGAAGAAGTGGAAGAAGAAGAAGAAGGAGAGGAGGAAGATATAGAAGAGGAAGAAAAAGAAGAAGAAGAAGAAGAAGTATAAGAGGAAGAGAAGGATGAAGAAGAAGGGGAAGACATAGATGAAGAAGAGGAAGAAGAAGAAAAGAAGAAGAAGATGAAGAAGGAGAAGAAGAAGAAGAAGAAGAGGTGAAGAAGAAGGAGAAGAAGAAGAAGAAGAAGAAGAAGAAGAAGAAGAAGAAGAAGAAGTAGAAGAAGAACGAGAAGAAGAAGAAGAAGAAGAAGAAGAAGAAGAAGTAGAAGAAGAACGAGAAGAAGAAGAAAAAAAAGAAGAAGAAGAAGAAGAAGAAGAAGAAGAGGAAGAGGAAGAAGAAGAATAAGAGGAAGACAAAGAAGAAGAAGAAGAAACGAAAGAATAAGTGGAAGAAGAAGAAGAAGAAGAAGAGGAAGAAGAAGAAGAAGAAGAAGAAGGAGATGGAGAAGAAGAAGAAGAAAATGAAGGAGAAAAAGAAGGAGAAGGAGAAGAAGAAGAAGAAGAAGAAGAATAAGAAGAAGAAGAACAAGAAATATTGAAAAAGTAGAAGAAGAAGAACAAGAAGGAGAAGAAGAACAAGGAGAACAAAAAGAAGAAGAATAAAAATAAGAAAAAAAAGAAGAAGAAGAAAAATAATAATAAAAAGAAGATGAACAAAAAGATCAAGAAGATGAGGGAGATGATGAAAGAAGAAGAGGAAAAAGAAGAAGAAGAAGAAGAAGAGGAAGAAGAAGAAGAAGAAGAAGAAAAAGAAGAAGAAGATGAAGAAGAAGTGGAAGAAGAAGAATTATAAGAAGAGGAAGAAGAAGGTGAAGAAGAAGAAGAAGGAGAAGAAGAAGAAGAAGAAGAAGAAGAAGAAAATGGAGAAGATGATGATGAGGAAGAAGAAGAAGAAAAAGAAGAGGATGAAGAAGAAGAAGAAGATGAAGAAGAAGAAGAAGAAGAAGAAGACGAAGAAGAAGAAGAAGAATAAGAAAAGAAGAAGAAAAAGTTGAAGAAGAAAATTAGAAGAACAAGAAGCTGAAGAGGAAGAAGAAGAAGAAAATTAAGAGGGAGAAGAAGAGGAGGAAGAAGTAAAACATGCAGAAGGAGAAAAAGAATTAGAAGAATGACAAGAAGAAGAAGAAGAAGAAGAAGAGAAAGAAGAAGAAGAAGAGGATGAAGATGAAGAAGAAGAGGAAGAATAAGAATAAGAAGAAGAAAATTGTAGAAGAAGAAGAAGAGGAAGAGGATGAGGAAAAAGAAATAGAAGAAGAAGAAGAAGAAAACAAAGCACACCAAGAAGAAGAAGAAGAAGAAGAAGAAGGAAAAGAAAAAGTGGAAGATGAGGAAGAAGAGGAAAAGGAAGAAGTAGAAGAAGAAGAAGAAGAGGAAGAAGAAGAAGAAGAAGAAGAAGAAGTATAAGAAGAAGATGAAGAAGGAGACAGAGAAGAAGGAGAAGAAGAAGATGAAGGGAAAGAAGTAAAAGGAGAAGAAGGTGAAGGAGAACAAAAAGATGATGATGAAGAAGAAGAAGAAGAAAAAGAATGAGCAAAAGATGAATAAGAAGCACAAGAAGAAGAAGAAGACAAAGAGGAAAAGAAAAAAGCTAATGAAGAGGAAGAGGAGGAAGAAGAAGAAGAACAAGAACAAGAAGAAAAGAAGAAGAAGAAGAAGGAGAAGAAGAAGAAGAAGATGGAGAAGAAGGAGGAGAAGAAGATTGAGAAGAAGTAGAAGAAGAAGAAGAAGTTAAGGAGGAAGAATAAAAAGAAGAAGAAGAAGAGAAAGATGAAGAAGAAGAGAAAGATGAATAAGAAGATGAAGAAGTAGGAGACAAAGGAGAAGAAGAAGAAGGAAAAGGAGAAGTAGAAGGAGAAGAGGGATAAGGAGAAGAAGAAGAGAACAAAATGAAAAAGAAGGAGAGGAAGAAAAGGAAAAGGAAAAAGAAGAAGAGGAAGAAGAAGAAGAAGTGGATGAGGAAGAAGAAGAACAAGGAAAAAATGAAGGAAAAGAAGGAGAAGAAGAAGAGGAAGAGGAAGAGGAAGAAGAAGAAGAGGAAGAAGAAGGAGATGAATAAGAAAAAGTGAAAGAGGAACAAGAAGAAAGAAGAATAAGAAGACGAACAAGAAGAGGAAGAGGAAGAAGAAGAAGAAGAAGAAAAGGAAGAATAAGGAGAAGAAGATGGAGAAGAGGAACAAGATGAGTAAGAGGAGGAAGAAGAAGAA
>JAIUJO010001518.1:7500-15000 GCA_023846275.1 Vanilla planifolia | reverse complement strand
GATGAAGAAGAAGAAGAAGAAAAAGAAGAAGTCAAAGAAGATGAACAAGAAGAAAAAGTGAAAGATGATGAAGAAAAGCAGAAGAATAACAATAATAATAATAATAAGAAGAAGAAGAAAAAGGAGAAGAAGATGAGGAGAAGAAGTACAAGAAAAAATAGAAGAAGAAGAAGTAGAATGAGATGAAGAAAAATAAGAAGAAGAAGAAGAAGAACAACAACAAAAACAACAAGAAGTAGTTGAGGAAGTAGAAGAAGAAGAAGAAGACAAAGAAGAAGAAGAAGAAGAAGAAGTAGAAGAAAAATAAGAAAGAAGAAGAAGATGAAGATGATGAAGAAGAAGAAGTCTAAAATGAAGAAGAAGAAGAAGAAGAGGAAGAAGAAGAAGAAGAAGAAGAGAAGAAGAAGAAGAAGAAGACAAAGAAGAGGAAGAAGAAGATGGCAAAGAAGAAGAAGACAAAGAAGAGGAAGAAAAAAAAGGCAAAGAAGAAGAAGATGAAGAAGATAAAAGCAAAGAAGAAGAAGAAGAAAAAGACGAAGAAGAAGAACAAGAAAAATACGAAGAAGAAATTGAGAAAGAAGAAGAAGAAGAAGATGGAAAAGAGGAAAAGAATAGAAGTAGATGATGATTATGATAATGATCGTGAAGAAGAAGAGGAAGAAGAAAAAGAAGAAGAAGAAGAAGAAGAATAATAATAATAAGAAGTTGAAGAAGAAGAAGAAGAAGAAGAAGAATAAGAAAAGGAAGAAGAAGAAGAATTAGAAGAAGGTGAAGAAGAAGGTAGAAGAAGAAGAAGAAAAAGATTAGAAGAAGAAGAAGATGAAGATGAAGAAGAAGGAGAAGACGAAGAAGAAGAAGAGGAAGAAGAAGAATAAGAAGAAGATAAAGAAGATAAGGAAGACGAGAAGGAAAAGGAGGAGGAAGAAGAAGAAGAAGAAGAAGATGAAGAAGATAATGAAGAAGAAGTAAAAGAGCAAGAAGTAGAAGATGAAGAAGAAGAAAACGAAAAAGTGGAAAAAGTAAAAGACGACGAACAAGAAGAAGAAGATGATCAAGACAAAGAGGAAAAGGAAGAAGAAGAAGAAGAAGATGAAGAAGAAGAAGAAGAAGAAAAAGAAGAAGTCAAAGAGGATGAACAAGAAGAAAAAGTGAAAGATGACGAAGAAGAGCAGAAGAATAACAATAATAATAATAAGAAGAAGAAGAAGAAAAAGGAGATGAAGATGAGGAGAAGAAGTACAAGAAAAACAAGAAGAAGAAGAAGTAGAATGAGATGAAGAAAAATAAGAAGAAGAAGAAGAAGAAGAACAACAACAACAATAAGAAGTAGTTGAGGAAGTAGAAGAAGAAGAAGAAGAAGACAAAGAAGAAGAAGAAGAAGAAGAAGTAGAAGAAAAAAAAGAAAGAAGAAGAAGATGAAGATGATGAAGAAGAAGAAGTCTTAAATGAAGAAGAAGAAGAAGAAGAGGAAGAAGAAGAAGAAGAAGAAGAGAAGAAGAAGAAGAAGAAGACAAAGAAGAGGAAGAAGAAGAAGGCAAAGAAGAAGAAGACAAAGAAGAGGAAGAAAAAAAAGACAAAGAAGAAGAAGATGAAGAAGATAAAAGCAAAGAAGAAGAAGAAAAAGACAAAGAAGAAGAAGAAGAAAAATACGAAGAAGAAATTGAGAAAGAAGAAGAAGAAGAAGATGGAAAAGAGGAAAAGAATAGAAGTAGATGATGATTATGATAATGATCATGAAGAAGAAGAGGAAGAAGAAAAAGAAGAAGAAGAAGAAGAAGAAGAATAATAATAATAAGAAGTAGAAGGAGAAGAAGAAGAAGAAGAAGAAGAAGAAGAAGAAGAAGAGAAGAAGACAAAGAAGTGGAAGAAGAAGAAAAAGAGGAAGAAAAGAAGAAGAAGCTGAAGAAGAATAAGAAGTAGAAGAAGAAAAAGAAGAAGAAGAAGAACAAGAAGTGGAACTATTAGAAGAAGAAGAAGAAGGAGAAGAAGAAGACAAAGAAGTGGAAGAAGAAGAAGAAGGGAAAGAAAAGAAGCTGAAGAAGAAGAGGAAGAAAAGGGAAGAAGTAAAAGAAGAAGAAGAAGAAGAAGAAGAAGGGGAAGAAGAAGATGACGAAGAAGATGAAGATGAAGAAGTGGAAGAAGAAGAATATGAAGTAGAAGAAAAAGAAGAAGACTACAACGATGAAGAAGAAGATGCTAAAGAAGTAAAAGAAGAAGTTGAAGAAGAAGAAGAAGTTGACGAATAAGGAGAAGAAGAAGAAGATCAAGAGGAATAAGGAGAAGAAGGAAATTAAAAAGTAGATGAAGAAGAATAAAAGGAAGAAAATGGAGCAGAAAAAAGAAGAGAAATAAAAGATGATTAAGATGAACAAGAAAAAGAAGAATAAGAATAAGAATAAGAAGAAGAAGAAGAAGAAGATGAAGACAACGATGAAGAAGAGGAAGAGAAAGAATATGATGATGGAGAAGAAGAAGAATAAAATAAGAAGAAGAAAAGGAAGAAGAAGAAGAAGAGAAAGAAGAAGACGAAGTGAAGAAGGTGACGAAGAAGAAGAAGAGAAAGAGGAAGAATAAGAAGACAAACAAGAAAAAGAAGAAGAAGGCAAAGAAAAAGAAGTAGTAGTAGTAGTAGAAGAAGAAGAAGAAGAAGACAAAGAATAAGAAGAAGAAGAAGAGGATGTGGAAGAAGTAGAAGAAGATGGTGAAGATGAAGATGAAGAAGATGAAGAAGATGAAGAAGATAAAGAAGAAAAGGATGATGAAGATGATGATGATGAAGAAGAAGAAGAAAAGGAGGAGGAGGAGGAGGAGGAGGAAGAGTAAAAAGAATAAGAAGAACCAAAAGATGAAAAAGAATAATCAAAGTAAGAAGAAGAAGAGGAATAAAAAGGAGGAGGAAGAGAAGAAGAAGAAGAAGAAGAAGAAAAATATGGAGAAGAAGGATAAGAAGAAGAATAAGAAGAAGAAGAAGAAGAAGAAGAAGGAGGAGAAGAATAAGAAGAAGAAGAAGAGAAGAAGAGGAAGAAAAAGAAGAAGACGAAGGGGAAGAGGAAGAAGAGGAAGAAGAAGAAGAAGAAGAGCAAGAAGAAGAAGAAGAAGAAGAAAATTAAGAAGAAGAAGAAGAAAATTAAGAAGAAGAAGCACAAGTAACGAAGAAGAAGAAGAAGGCAAAGAAAAAGATTCCTAAGAAAAAGAAGAAGAAGAAGATGAAAAAGAAGAATAAGTAGAAAAATAAGAAGAAGTTAAAGAAAATGATGAACAAGAAGAAGAGGAACGAGAAGAAGAAGAAGAAGAAAAGGAAGTGGAAGAAGAAGAAGAAGAAGAGGAAGAAGGAGAAGAAGAAGCAAAAGAAGAAAAAAAGAAGAAGAGGAGGAAGAAAAAGGAAGGTGAAGAAGAAGAGGAGGTGCAAGAAGAAGAAGATGAAGAATATGGAGAATAAGAAGAAGAAGAAGAAGAATAATAATAATAAAAAGAAGAAAAAGAAGAAGAAGAAGAAGAAGAAGAAGAAGAAGAAGAAGAAGAAGAAGAAAAAAAGATGAAAAAGAAGAAGTAGAAGAAGAAGAATAAGAAGGAGAGGATGGCAAAGAAGAAAAAGAAGAAGACAAAGAGGAAGAAGAAAAAGATGAAGTAGAAGAAGAAGAAGAAGAGGAAGAAGAAGAAGAAGAAAAAGAAGGAGACGAAGGAGAAGAAAGGGAAGAAGAAGGAAAAGAGGAAGTAAAAGAATAAGAAGAAGAAAAGGAGGTATAAATAGAAGAAGATGAAGAAGAAGAAGAAAAAGAAGAAGAATAAGAAAAAGAAGAAGAAGAAGAAGAAGAAGAAATCAAAGAAGACGAAGAAGAAGAACAAGAAACAAAGAACAAGAAGAAGATGACGAAAAAGAAGAAGTTGAATAAGAAGAAGATGAAGTAGAAGAAGAAGAAGCGGACCAAGAAGAAGAAGCAGATGAAAACACGGCGATGAAGAAGCAGAAGAAGAATCAGAAGGAGATGAAGAAGAAGAACAACGACAAGAAGAAGAAGAACAAGAAGAAGAAGAAGAATAAGAAGATGTAGATGAAGAAGAAGCAGAAAAAGAAGTACAAGAAGAAGAAGAAAAAGAAGTACAATAAGAAGAAGTAGAAGATGTAGAATAACAATAATAATAATAATATTAATAATAAGATGAAGAAGAAGGAGAAGAAGAAGTAGAAGAGGAAGAAGTAGAAGAAGAAGAAAAAGAAGAAGGAGAAGAAGCGTGAGAAATAGAAGACAAAGAAGAAGAAGATGAAGAAGAAGAAGAAGAAGTCGAAAAGAGGAAGAAGAAGAAGAAGAAGAAGAGGAAGAAGAAGACAAAGAAGAAGAAGAAAAAGAAGAATAAGACTAACGTGATGGAGGCGTAGACGAAGAAGAAGAAGTAAAAGTAGACGAAAAAGAAGAAGTCAAATAAGAAGAAGATGAAGAAGAAGAATAAAGTCAAAGAAGAAGAGGAAGAAGACGAAGAAGTAGATGAAGAAAAGGAAGAAGAAGAAGAAGAAGAATAATAAGGGCAAGAAAAAGAAAAGTTTAAGAACAAGAAAAAGAGGAAGAAGAAGAAGAAGAAGAAGAAGTAGATGAAGAAGAAGAAGAAGAAAATAAAGATGATGAAGAAGAAGAAGAACAACAACGACAAGACGAAGAAGAAGAAGAAGAAGAAGAAGATGATGAAGAAGAAGAAGAAGAAGAAAAAGTAGAAGAATAAATAGAAGAAGTCGAAAATGAAGAAGAAGAAGAAGAAGAAGAGGAAGAATAAGAAGAGGAAGAAGAAGAAGAAGAAGAAGAAGAAGAAGATAATGATGATGATGATGATGAAGAGGAAGATGAAGTCGAGTAAGAAAATTAAAAAGTAGAAGTAGAAGAAGAAGAAGTAAAAGAAGAAGACAAAGAAGAAGAACATGATGATGAAGTAGACGAGGTAGAAGAAGAAGAAGAAGAAGAAGACAAAGAAGAAGAAAACGAAGAAAAATATAAGGTAAAAGTAGAATTAGAAGAAGAAGAAGAGGAAGGAGAAGAAGGAGAAGAATAAGAAGTAAAAGGAGAAGAAGAAGAAAAAGAAGAAGAAGAAGATCAAGAAGAAGAAGAGGAAGAAGAAGAGGAAGAAGGAGAAGATTATGAAGGAGAAGAAGAAGATGAAGAACAGTAAGAAGATAATAAAATAAAAGTAGAAGAAGGGGAAGAGGAAGGAGAAGAAGATAAAGAAGAAGATGATGTAGATGAAGAAGACGAGAAAAGAGAAGAAGAAGAAGACAACAAAGTAAAAAAATGAAGTAGAACAAGAAGAAGAAGTTAAAAGAGAAGAACAACAAGAAGAAGAATAAGAGGAAGAGGAAGATGATGATGATGAATGCTATGAATAAGAAGAAGAAGAAGAAGAAAAATAAGAAGATGACGAAGAAGATGAAGAAGATGAATAAGAAGAAGACAAAGAAGAAGAGAAGAAGAAGAAAAATAAGATGAAGAAGTGGAGGAAGGGATGAAGACGAAGAAGAGGAGGAGGAAGAAGTAGAAGAAGAAGAAGAAGAAAAATAGGTCAAAGAAGAAGAAGAACAACAAGAGGAAGATGGAGAAGAAGAAGAAGAAGAAGAAGAAGAAGAAGTCAAAAACAAAGAAGAAAAAGAAGAAAAGAAGAAGAAGAAGACAAAGAAAAAGAACAAAAACAGGTAGAAGAAGAAATAAAAAATGAAAAGAAGTAAAAGGAGAAGAAAAAGAAAAAGAGGAAGAAGAAGAAGATGATGAAGAAGAAGAAGAAGATGTTGAAGAAGAAGAAGAAGGAGTAGTTGGATAAGAAGATGAAGAAGAAAAGGAAGAAGAGGATGCAAAAGAAGACAAAGAAGAAGAAAAAAAGCCTAGAAGAAGAAGAAGAAATCAAAAAAGTAAAAGAAGAAGAAGTTGAAGAAGAAGAAGTAGAAGATGGAGAAGAAGAAGAAGAAGAAGAAGAAGAAGGCAATGAAGACAAAGAAGAAGGAGAAGAAGAAGAAGAAGTTGATGGAGAAGAAGAAGAAGGGGAAGAAGAAGAAAGAAGAAGAGGAAGAAGAAAAAGAAGTGGAAGAAGAAGAAGAAAAGGAAAAAGATGAAGAAAAAGGGAAATGAGAAGAAGAGGAAGATGTAGAAGAAGGAGAAGAAGAACGAGATGAAGAACAAGAAGAAGAGGAAGAAGAAGAAGAAGAAGAAGAAGAAGAAGAAGAAGAAGAAGAAAACAAAGAAGCAAAAGAAGAAGACAAAAAAGTTGAAGAAGAAGAAGTAGACAAAGACAAAAAAAGAAAAAGAAGAAGAAGAAGAAGGAGAAGAGGAAAAGACGAAGATTTAAGTGAAGACGTAGAAGAAGAAGAAGAAGAAGAAGATGATTAGAAAAAGAAGTTGATGATGAAGATGAAGAAGAAAAAGAAGATGAAGAAGAACAAGAAGAAGATAAAGAAGTAGAGGAAGAAGAAGAAGAAGAAGAAGAAGAAGAAAAAAATAATAAAGAAGTAAAAGAGGAAGAAGTACAAGTCAAAGAAGAAGAAAACGAGGAAGTGGAAAAAGAATAAGACGACAATGAAGAAGAAGAATAAGAAGATCAAGATGAAGAAGAAGAGGAGGAAGAAGAAGTAGAAGAAGAAGGAGAATAAGAAGAAGAAGAAGAAAAAGTAGAAGGAGAAGAAGAATAAGTCAAAGAAGTGGAAGAAAAAGAAGATGAAAGAAGAAGAAGATGAAGAAGATAAAGAAAAAGAAAAGAAGAAGAAGAAGAGGAAGATGAAAATGAAGAACAAGAAGAAGGAAAATAATAAGTAGAAGAAATTAAAGAAGAAGAAGAAGAAGATGAAGAAGTTGAATATTAAGAAGGAGAAGAAGAAGAAGAAAACGATGAAGAAAAAGGAGAGAAAGGAGAAGAAGAAGAAGATGAAGTGGAAGAAGAGGAAGAAGAAGAAGAAGAGGAAGAAGGAGAAGAATTAGAAGAAGATGAAGAAAAAGTGGAAGAAGTAGAAGAAAAAGAAGAAGAAGAAGAAGAAGAAGAAGAAAATGATTAGATGAAGAAGAAGAACGAGAAGACGAAGAAGAAGAAGAAGAAGAAAAAGAAGAAGAAGAAGAGAAAGAAGATAAAGAAGACGAGGAGGAGGAAGAAGCAGAAGAAGAGGAAGAAGATATTGAAGATGAAGAATAAAATGGGAAGAAGTACATGACGAAGAAGAAGAAAAGGAAGCAGGGGAAAAAGAAGAAGACGACGACAAAAATGAAGAAGAATAAGTAGATCAAGGCGAAGAAGAAAAGGATGAGGAAGAAGAAGAAGAAGAAGAAGAAGTAGAAAGAGAATATGAAGAAGAAGAAGAAGAAGAAGAAGAATGAGAAGAAAAAAAAGAAGATGAGGTGAGGAAGAAGAAGTAAAATAAAAGAACAAGAAGAAGAAGAAATAGAAGGTGATGAAGGAAAAGAAGATGATGAAGAAGAAGTACAAGAATAAGAAGAAGAAGAGGAAAAAGAAGAAGTAGAAGAAGAAGATGATGATGAT
>JAIUJO010001518.1:0-2500 GCA_023846275.1 Vanilla planifolia | reverse complement strand
GAAGAAAGAGAAAAAGAAGAAGAAGGAAGAAGAAGAAGAAGAGGAAGAAGAAGTAGAAGAAGAAAGTGAGGAAGAATAGGTAGAGGAAGATGAAGAAGAAAAGGTAGTAGTAGTAGCAGTAGAACAAGAAGAAGAAGAAGAAGAAGAAGAAGAAGAAGAAGAAGAAGAAGAAGAAGAAGAAAAGGAAGAAAAAAAGAAGGAAATGAAAAAGATGAAGAAGAGGAAGAAGATTAGAAGAAGATGAAGAAGAAGAAGAAAACGAAGATGTGGAAAAAGAAGAAGATGACAACGAAGAACCAGAAGAAGATGAAGAAGAAGAAAACGAAGATGTGGAAAAAGCAGAAGATGACAACGAAGAACCAGAAGAAGAATAAGAAGATCACAAAGAAGAAAAGGAAGAGGAAAAGGAAGAATAAGAAGAAGTAGAATAAGAATAACAAGAAGAAGAAGAAGAAGAAGAAGATGATGATGATGAAGAAGAAGATGAGGAGAAGAAGAAGAAGAAGAAGAAGAAGAAGAAAACAAGATAGAAGAAGATGAAGAAGAAGAAGAAGACTAAATGAAGAAGAAGAAGGAGAAGAGAAGAAGAAGAAGAAGATGAAGAAGAAGAAAAAGAGGAAGGAAAAGAAGATGATAAAGATAAAGAAAAAGAAGAAGAGAAAGAAGAAAAAGGCAAAGAAGAAGAAGAAAAAAAAAGAAGAAGAAATGGAAGAAGTAGAAGAAGAAGAAGATGGCAAAGAGGAAGATGAGGAAAAGAAAAAGTAAAACAAGAAAAAAACGAAGAAAAAAGTAGAAGAAGATGATAATGTTGATAACGATCGTGAAGAAGAAGAAGAAGAAGAAGACTAAGAAAAAGGAAAGAAGCAGAAGAAGAAGAAGAAGAAGATTTTGATGGGAAGAAGAAGACGACGAAGTAGATGAAGATGAAGAAGAGGAAGAAGAAGAAGACGAAGAGATGAAGATGAAGAAGAGGAAGTAGAAGAAGACAAAGAAGAAGAAGAAGAATTAGAAGAAGAATAAGAAGACTATGACGACGTAGAAGACGAAAATGAAGAAAAAGAAGAAGATGTAGAAGAAGAAGAAGAAGACGAAGAAGAAGAGGAGGAAGAAGATGACGTCAAAGAAGAAGATAAGAAGAAAATGAATAAGAAGAAGATAAAGAAGTAGAAGAAGAAGAACTAAAGGAATAAGGAGAAAGGGAAAATGAAGAAGAAGAAGTAGATGAAGACAAAGACGAAGAAGGGGTACAAAAAGACGAACATGAAGGAGAAGAAGAAGAAGAAGAAGAAGAAAAGAAGAAGAAGAAAAAAACAGAAGAAGAAGAAGAAGAAGAAGAAGAAGAAAAAGAAGAAGTCGAAAGACGAAGAAGAAGAAGAGAAAGACGAAGAAGAAGAAGAAAAAGAAGAAGAAGAAGGAGAATAAGTAGAACACGAAGAAGAAGAAGAAGAAGAAGAAGAAGAAGAAAAAGATGAAGAACAACAAGTACTAGTAGAAGCAACAAAAGATGAAGCAGAAGAAGAAGAATACTAAGAGGAACAAGAAGAAGATGAAGAAGAAGAAGAACAAGTGGAAGAACGAGGAGAAGGAGAAGAGGCAAGAGAAGAAGAAGAAGTAGAAAAAGAAGATGAAGTAAAAGTAGGAGAAGAAGTTGATGAAGAAGGAGAAGAAGAAGAAGAAGAAAATGAAGAAGAAGAAGAAAAAGAGGAAGAAAAAGAAAAAGATGATGAAGAAGAAGAAGAAGAAGTGGAAGAAGTTGAAGACAAAGAAGAAGAGAAAGAATAGAAGAAGAAGAAGAAGAAGAAGAAGAAGAAGAAGAAGAAGACGAAAAAGAAGAAGAAGAAGAAGAAGAAGGAGAAGAAGAAGAAGAAGAAGTGGAAGATAAAGAAGAAGAAGAAGATGATGATGAAGAGGAGAAGAAAAAGAAGATAAGGGAGAAGGAGATGAAGAAGAAGAAGCAAAAGAAGAACCTGAAGATGAAGAAGAAGAAGAAGAAGAAGAAGAACAAGTAGAAGAAGACGACGACAACGACTAAGAAGAAGAAGAAGAAGAAGACACAAAAGAAGAAGAAGAAGGTGAAGAGGAAGAAGAAGAAGAGAAAGAAGATGAAGACGAAGAAGGAGAAGATGGAGAAGAGGAGGAAGAACTAGTCGAAGAAGAAGTAGTAGTAGTAGAAGAAGAAGAAGAAGAAGAAGAGATGAAGTAGAAGAATAAGATGAAGAAGATGAAGAAGAAGAGAAGAAGAAGAATTAGATGAAGAAGAAGATGAAGACACAAAAGAAGAAGAAGATAAAGAAGAAGAAGAAGAAGGTAAAGAAGAAGAAGAAGAAGATGAAGGAGAAGATGAACAAGATAAAGTGGGAGGCATAGAAGAAGAAGATGATGAAGACAAAGAAGAAGAATAACAAGAAGAAGTAGTAGGAGAAGAAGAAAAAGATGACAACGAGGAAGAAGAAGAAGAAGAAAAAGAAGATAGCAAAGAATGAGAATAGAGAGAAGAGGA